>DWDU01002813.1:0-12265 GCA_018245575.1 Jemadia suekentonmiller
CTATCTGTAAACTAATAAACTGAGCAAGATCTCGGTAATACGCTGCATTTCTCACGAAAACTCGCTATAAAGCGCAGACATGTGTGCCTTTTCCAATTCGGCCAATTCACAGGCACGCTATAAAATTGTAACGGCGACTGCTATGGCGCACTATTCACTATGAGCTGAGACACGTAACTAAACACACGATGCCATAGTATTCTCATTCAGAACGCTGTACATAAACACGTCTGGCGGCGTAATTGGGCGATGACCGCTAAGTCAACACTGAGTTAATTAAATAAACGGCGATTCGTCTGTTGATAAATGTAGCGCCAGAATGCGCGCCATTACTGGCGTGCTGTCAAAACAGACGTACAACTACAGCACGTGTCAAGTTGATCGAGTCCACGTTGATGTGTCACAAACATTAAATGTTTTCTTAAATAAAAGCATAACGCTTTCACCATAAACATATTGACAATTCTGTAAATAATGTATGTTTTGCTCAAGCAGTAAAACAGAATAATAATATTTCAATATTATCATGTGTCGTCATCAGTTCGCCTTCAATATTATTATATTTTATATATCATCTACTTTCATGATTGCAAAATTTGTTTTCGAATATATTCAGGTCGCAATTATGGCTCATCAACGTTGATATCGGATAATAGAGATATCATAAATTCGAATGAATCAGAGATAATATTTTCGTGAATGCTGAATTACACGAAATTATACTCGTGGCTCGGTGCGCTCAGCGTGACGTCAGCGGTCGGGCGCCTCCGACCAAATTGCTTCTTTTCAACGTCCCACACAAAAATTATATTAATATCAAAAAGAATTTGCACAACACAAAAGCAGGCACGTGCCGGTACAAAAACAGCTGCAAAATTACTTGCAAGTAGGCCACAATATGTCAGCCCGGACGACCAGCCTAGTTTGACCTTAGAAGCCCATTGACGCACGTCTCGGCACCCTTGAGGCTTTGGGCGCGGGGGGTAGAGGAAGGCCCGCGTACTGCGGTCATCTTTACGCTTTCAGGAGATGAGCATAAAACACTGTTCTCGCATTACGCACATTGTTCCGTGTCATTGAATACTTTAAAAACCTGCGAAGGAAGTGTAGACTTATTGTTTATATTTCAACACGTGTGAATTGAAAAACGGTACTTTTAGTATGTAATGACTGAAATACAAATAATTTGGGAAAAATTTAATCCAGTATGGTCGTTCTACGTACTTAAATCTGGATAATAAAAATAGAGAGAACCTATTCTCTCAACCATAATTAATTCGATTAATTCTGTGAGAATAGGAACACAGATCGACGTTGGTAATAGGACTCTAATCCGAAACAGGTACGCCGCTCAAAGGAAGATTAGGAACTAAGTTGACACTTAATATCCGATACTAATCCTCTTTTCTGGAATGACAACTGTGTACTTTGATGTAACGTGTCTCTTACCTTCACGTATTTAAACCATACATCCGTTTAATAAAATGCAGTTATAATAATTGTTTGAGGCCGGTTCATTTATTTATAACTAGTAAAACAGTATCTAAATCAAAATTTTTATTACTGAACGTAATGTTATGTTGCGTTTTATTGAACTCTTTTAAATGAAATAGGAGCGACTGAACATGGGAACCAATTAAAATAATACTCATTGAGTATCGTTATCGATATCTCATAATAGATGGCAGCACTTCGAAAACTTATTTTTGATTTTTGAGAGTATTGTGAAATTTCATTCATTCTTATTCCGAACCTTGTATTTTACACAAAAATGAAAAATACCAATACTTTTTTAAAATTTCAGTGCTTTTTATCTTTTCTGTAATAACATTTTGCAGTATTTTCCATCAAACAACAGCTTCGGGAAAAAGAAATTAATACTTCCATACGCGGCCACATTTTCAAGTTCTGTCTGTTAAATACGTTGGAAATTTCAAGACAAGAACGTTTAACATTTAACGCTTACTGGTTTTAAATTCATTGGTTATTTTTCAATGCAGCTATTTAAGTTCTTCGAGGTGCAGAGAGATTTGTAGCAAGCGGCCGCATCACCAATTTATTCATAAAATTTACCGCAGACTGCAGAAGTTTCTATGGAGGGAGATAATAATAATTTCAAGTAACTTGAGATATTAGACGTGTTTTTGCTTAGCGCTTGCAACAAGGATGTAGATACGGTGGTAGTAAAAATTTCTAATAAAATACTTAAACATTTTCCGAAACTTACCTAGCTTGCTTATTCGTGATATTTACAGTACCGATAGTTTTAGAATGTGCCTTCAAGCTATCAATGTTAGGTGATAAATAAAAAAATTAAGGTAAAACTTGTTTTCAATTCGAGCACTTGTTAAAACTGAATGAGTACATCAATAATTTGTCGTTATGAAATCTAGTTTTTACTTATTTTGTTATAACATGGAATACCAAAACTCAGATGTAAATACAAAACGCGGATGGCAACATTATGTATACAGTTCAATAGCTGATGTTGCCAAAATATCCAAACTCAGCCATGATGTCGTAGACGTTGTCTAGCAAGAGACGCGAGTTGAATTATCATTAAACTCGTGCATGCCAAAATGTTTACTACTCGAATGATGTAATAGAACGGAAAATAAACATCCTAAGCGCCTACTTATTATTCTGAAAACGAACAGATTACAAAACCTCCATAGTTTGACAATTATATAGCTTTCTTCCGCAGACAGATTCGGTTTTTGAAAACGAAAGGTTTTTTTTTGTTCATATACTTTTACCCATTAATACGATTAATTTTTTTACTCCACTAATTTTTATTAAGAAAAACACATATTCTTAATTATTAAAACCACTGGCAGAAATTCCACAGATAATACAAACAGCTAATAATAAAAAAACGTTGAGTATTTATTCAGTGATTGATGCGCGTGGCTCGCCATATTTGCGGTGCTACGCATAACATTTTTAACCTTAATTGGGTGCAGTTGAGGGCAGGGTGAGGCCGTCTGGGGGTCGTCTGGGCCCCGCGACCTACATCGCAGGTCCACCGCGCCCCGCGCCCCTCCGCACTCAGGACGCGTGTCTGCCCCGAGCCCCGACCCTCAGGCCCCGTGCCTGTATTACGTAATACGAATAATACGATTAACTACCGCGTTACAATATTTTATAACTTTGTAAACATTGATTAAGATAACAATGGCGCCGAATGTATAACATATCGATGACATATAATAACAAATAACAGTAGATGATGTGTCTTAATTCGAACAAAGTTGGGAATTTTACCATAAAGAAATTTAAACATTCTTGAATATATTTTATATTGTTATGTTTTACGAACGCAAAATAATGTCTAAAAGTGAAAAGCGAAAATACAATGCAATGCTAAATTATTTTTGTGCAAATTAATGTGAATGTTTGAAATGCTCTTGTTGTTGAAAGGCACCTAAGTGGAAGAAAACTCTATGATTATAGATTATACAATAACATGCATTTGATACAAAATGACTAATATTAATTAATTGTTGTTAATTAAACACTGACACGAGGTCTATTGTATGGATAATTTGATAACCTTTGACATTAAAGAATACTGTGTGAAACTAATAGCTACATTTATATCTTACATGGGACATATAAACATTTCTATTTGATATTTATATAGATTGGAAAGTTTTAATACCTATTTGTTGGTCATAATGTTGCTTTGTTGGTAAATGACGACATTGTCAGACGACAGTACTGAAGGAATTATTTGTGCATACTTCAAAGTAATTGTGGATGATTCATGCACCTCTTTCTCAATTCCAGGTGGTCGATGCCGTCGTGTGCAAGCCGGAGCTGCCGGAGTCGCCGCCGAAGAAGGTGCGCAACGAGGAGTATGGCTACGCTGTATACATCGACCCCTACGTGTACCAGTCGTACAGGACGACGCCTGCGTTCAGGCCCTGGGGCAAGCGGGAGCCGGTGCTGCAGCACCCGGAGAGGGTGGTGCGAGTGGCGGACTGCACGAGGTTCGAGAGCGACTTCCAGCCGAACGTCGCGCTCAAGCCCCTCACGCCGCCCGTGGACGACGTGACGTCGTCGACGTCGCCGCCGCCGCACAGCGACCCGGAGCTAGCGGCGCGGCTGCTGGACGCCGAGGCCAGACTCGCGGAACGCTCCCGGCTGCTGGACGAACGGGAAGCGGAGCTGGCCCGACGGGAAGCGAGGCTCGAGGAGCGGGAGCGCGAAATGGAGCGGCGAGAGCGCGCTGCGGAGAAGGAGCCGGAGGAGCGGGCGGCGCCGCAGTCGCCGCCGTGCGAGGACAAGTCCGCGCCGCCTTGTTGACCGCGCGCGGCGCCCCCGCGGAACTAGTTGTTAGCGATGAACGCTCAGTGGCAGTGTCCCCAGAGTACAAAGCGTCCGGTGCTGGAAGTGTGTTCGCTGTAACTATACGACAACACGGCGCCTAAAGTTTCCCCTTTCACACTAGCGCGCACTGCCCGCGTGCGGCAGTGTTCTGTTGTGATTCTTATTATATATACTTAAATTAAGAGGTTTGTAGTGAGCCAGGCATGAAATGTAACTGTACGAACGGCTGATAACATCAATAATTCGTTGTAAGGCTAAGGCTAGGTTATAACACTGGCAGTGTAGTGATACAGATGAAAAAGGTGTACATAAAACAATCATATCAAGTACATACAGTTTTGTGAAACTATAACATAGTTGTTTTCTGAATGTTTTACGGATTTTTTTTTCTCTCGTTAGACTATTCGATGTGTGCCATTCTGAAGGTACCGCCGTTACCTCTCCATGTAACCTCAATCTGTGCTTTTCAATAATTAATAGAATACTCATGTGTTATATATAGATGTAAACTACAACCATAAGCATAATTTATACAGGGTTATTTTTAAGAGTACATAAAACTCGTACGGGCTTACGACTACATACTGTATCTATATCGATTTTTTTTCTCTTGCACGATCTGTTTTTGCGAACGGTGTACGGTAACATAATATTAGATACGACATATAAGAATACCCAGTAGTCTATAAAACTTGAATTTGTCTCTTTCGTTTTCACATTAAATAACTCTGTATAAAACCTCATCCATACCAAATAATATTAAACAAACCAATATAACATAATATACGTTATAAATGGAACCAATATCCCATAGATCGTTATTACGATTAATGAAAAAAATCAGAATATTAAATCATCATAAGTTTCAATGTAACGGTGCATACCGTGCGTCACTACTGAACTTGGTTAAGTCAATTTAAAAAAAATATTTTGTTGTCTACGAATGGTTATTGTCTATGAATAGTCAGTTCAGAGCATTTTTGTATTAGCGTATTCCGCTATTGTACAGCGCAATTTGTTGTCTATTTCATTAGGACACAATTGTTTGTCGACCTGAATTTAATTAAATAGTTTCAAATCGGATATCGGCCCAATGAATTTAAATATAAACATTAGTAATTATTGTTATGATAACTACTATAATTTGGCCTAATAAAAAATAATGAACACGTCTTCTAGTGACAATTATTATTAAAGCTGGCTTTCATGGTAAACAATTTAAGTATGTAATTCTAATACTACCTATCTTACTATTAATTAACAGCAATGTCTAGGCTGACAAAATTAAATTAAGGGTTCTAACCCACATTCTACCTCATTGTATATAAAATATTTGGCTAAATAAGTAAAAAAATGTTCTATACCTAAGTGAATGTTCGTTAGAGAAGTACTTTCCGATTCATTTTGAGTCTGTACTTTGGAGCAATAATTTAAAAATAACAAAAAACAAGTGACCATCACTGCCTGAATGTGAACTAGGTATTTGGTTTTATCTTTTAACTTTTTTAATAATATAAATTAATTGTACATCAATATTTTGGATATATTCAGTTGTACATATAAGCAATTTCACGTTAACATTGGGTAGCAGTAGCCATTTTTTTATCATCACAATGTCTCAATGAACGAATAATAATAATAGAATGCGTACGATAGGCGCAGTCCGTAGCATTTTTATCTAACTTTGTATAATGTAGAAGGGAGACTGGACGCGTTTGCCAGTAACAGTGCATTTTAAATATTACTTTTTTTGTGTACGACTTAAACTTATTTAACGAACATAAAAAAAATGTATACTAAACATACAATTATATTTTATTTTATCATTATATCCGAAGTTACATCTTACATTTTCCACAACTTTGTATTAAAGATATGATGAACTTCGCTCAATTTTTTTTCTATTCTCGCAGCGAACGTCGTCATGTCACAAAGGTCGTGTTGGAATTAAATTAATGATTATTTTTGATACGTATTCGATCACCCCAGTGATCAGGTTGCTTATAATTATTAATACAAAAGTTCAGCGTTACAATTTTATTATATCCAAACAGAAGTATAAATCGGCGATGATTCAAAGATATAATTGGACGTGCCCCTATAACACTCTGGGTAGATAAATGCGTATTGTGAAATGAAATTTCACTTTTGGATGTGCTGTTAAATTTTGGCGAAGCTCAAACTTGTATAGACACTAATGTCTTCTCATTCAATGTTCTATTATTCCTTTTAAAGAGTGCTATGTTACGTTGTAGTTAGTCGTTGTAAGCTATTTCGTATAGGTCGTATCTCTAGTCAGAGACATTTCGAGAAAAATAAAACTACCATTTACTTTTTAATATATTATTCGATTAGAGTACCTACCACAGACGATATATAAGAGTAACTTATTTTAAACCATAGATTAGTGTTATTATTGAACGGATTGTACGTCAGCAATCAAAAATGGCGCGTGCCTAATGAATTTTTTTTATAAGTGACAGATGAAGTATGGTCGTTAATGAAGCGTTCCATTCCGTTCATTTTTGGAATGTTCGTTTTTCTAGCTGAACGTAACGTAAAAACGGCCCAAATTAAATAAATTGTTATACAATTTTGATAAAAGCATATAGTTTTACTTAGTAATACTTAGTTGTATTTCATCTTAATGGACGAATTGGCGCCTTCAAGCACTTTCAGTGGGGAAGTTCTATTCAATATAATGTTCTATTACAAAATGTGTTTAAAAAACATTTTATTTCTTTTAAATTTTTTCATACATAATTCGTGTATTCTCATGCTTATAGTTGTTTGACAAGAATGTACAACGGTGTTAATTCATTGGGCACTACAATTGAAAAGCATTATGATATATACAAATATTGTATCTATGATATATACATAAATACATATATATATGAGTGTGAAACTTTTCTGTCAGTACCGTTGTTATCGTGTATTTTGGTGCTATGATATTTTTGGCTTGGCTAAATTAGTGTTTAATTGTACATACGTATTATGATATAATTTTATTATTTATTGGCAACTATTTTTGTTTTCAAAGAACACGTAGGGATAACTGATAAAAACTGTGGCTAAGCCAACTTGTGACTTAAAGACAATTATACAAATGCAGCTAAAACGCCAGATATTTGTATTGACGTGAAAAACCCCATACTCACTATCAGTGATCGATAGTAACACAATTGAATGGTCACGATGTGGTCAGTAGCAACTTTGTTGACCGACTGCGCAGTGGGTAAATGGGTAGTCAACTTAGCAGTGACAGTGGAACATAATTTTTTTACCTATATTTTTTTTCATAAGTAATATAAAAAATATAAACTTCTATCACATTGTGAGCTACATATGCTTAAGGCATAATTCTGCCCATAATATAAAGGGTATATTGCTAAAAGCGCCGGAACGCCATGAGTGCCAATAGGGACTGTTGCAATTAAAAATTATGTTATTTTTATGTATGAGAATAATAAAGTAATTAAGATTATACGAAGTCACTACTTTGATTTAAACAGTTGTTAGTTGGTACCATTACTTCTAAAATTTTGGCGTTAAAAATGTGTGGTTTTAATAGGTTATACATATTTTTTAAAATTCAAAATAACTGATCTGGTGTCATCATACATGTTGGTGTTGTGTTTGTATATAAGGCTGTTAAATTAATTAACGCTTTAATTATAAAGTAGGTTGTAACACTGAATCGTATCGATAGAAAAGTTTCAATAAATTCCTCTCACTGTCTCTAAATGTAATGGTGCTAAATATAGAGCCATACTTGTAAGTTTCAAACCATTGTATTTTCCTTTAAGTGTAATTTAAAAGTGGCTTTGTTAAAAAAGGCGGCAAAGTAGCTAACCTTCAAATGTTCATGTTTTTCGTACTTTGCTTGATTAATTTATTCTTGTAATAGGCAGTCTTGCTTCACATTGAATATATGAAATAATTTATTGTTTAATTGCTTTGATATTATGAAATAGTTTCTTGTTTTGGTAATTTGTATACAATAAGAATTTAAATATCGCGCGCATTGAATACCATAGACAAGGAATTAATAAATTGTATGGCAATTATTACAGAATCTTTATATAATCAGAAGTAGGTATTTGATGTTTATTATTTTAATTGATAGAAAACATCAATTATGTACGTATTTCTTTGAATTATATTATCGTAACTTGTTCAATTGTCAAACAAGCCGATATATTCTTATAATACGTGTACCAAACTTGTAGGTGATGTAGATATTATGTTTTGTTAATTTTAAATGAGGACAGTGAGAGATAATTGTAATGTAAATATTATTGACGCAGTACGATATGAGCGAATGCCAGGCTGTCGTTAAACCCTTAATACTAGAATACGCATATACAAATGTCTCGAATTTTTCAATTTATTGAATAACACAATATATATGTAGTCGATTGACCTTTAATTTTATTACTACCTCATTTATCGTAATTGTTCAACTTTCACGTGTGTATTTCAGAAGAGTCCGAATTTTTTTCTTGTCTCAGTCTAAAATCGGACAGGCTCGGAAAATACACGGAAATAACGTTATTACAATAAAGATGTTAATGTACATTAAATAAACAGTTATGTAAATATTGATGATAGAAGGGCGCTCAGAGGGCTCCGTTTGTATAAAAAACGAATGCGAAATTTTGAGACATGGGTAGCAAGCGCGTCGTGATTTGCCAGGGTATGACATACTCCTGTGATCTCAATGTATGATTGTTATAATAAATTGTACATTATCGGAGGGATTTCTTACGTAGCAGTCGCAAAATGTGAACTTTGTAACCTTCAGTACATCCGAATATTTGATCTATGATGGCACTTGAATTTTCGTCATTGTATATTAAAAATAATTTGTTATTCATTAAATACGTAACTTAAATGTCACAAAAATATGTACTTACTGCCGCGAGGAACGAATGTAAAGATGGAAAATTAGTTGTAGCGAAATACAGCAATACAGTACCGATGACGAGGGAAAGATATTTGTAATCTTTATTCCGCTCACATTCACAATACAATGGAAACATGAAGAAAATTCTTACTTAAAAGTTGTGCAGGTACTAAGCAAAATGTAGACATAATGAACTTTAGAAATAGATCAATCTAACATTAAATTATTGAAATGAATGCAGTCTTGATTTGTGCCAATAAAATTGAAATGCCGTATCTTATGGATGGCAGTAGGTATTGTAAGTAAGCAGCAACCGATAGAGGGCGCCACTGTATGGTACCATACCAAAACGATATGAATAGATACTTACCATATTTTTAAACAATATTTATCCGTTTATGTTCTATACGCTTCGTATGCAGTTGTTTAGGTTATTTTGATTTGTGTCGGAATTAAAAAGTTTGTAAATATGATTATATTACTGAGAATTCGAGTGGATTTTGCATCATTCGTGTGGACATGAGATTATACGATTTTGAATATTGTATGTGTGGAATTGACAATATCGCAAATAATAAGACAGGACAAAGAACCGTTAATGTATTATTACTATAATTCACGGTTATCCAGTTTAAGGCATAAACTCTAAATTCGTATTAAATATTCTTGCCATTTAGGAATCGTTCGCAAGACTGATAAAATGTAATAATTTACGAGTGTAGTATCAAACGTATATTCGATATTTTAAATGAAAATATAAATCTTGTTCTTGCCATTTTATCACAAAATTTTCATATGGTACTCACAATGTTTTCCTTTTTTAAATTATTTTAAAACGCCAGCCAGTGACACAATGTCGTCTCCGTGTAAATAGGTTTTTGTGTTTTATTATAATTATTGTGGAGTGTTTTAAAAAGAAATTCGATTTTCACACGAATGATGCACACAAGTCCGGCATCGTGAGCTGACATAATAATATTCTGTTACGTTAATTTTGTACATAATTGTATTGAACGTCATGATGTGTTAATTATACAGCTAAATACATTTACGCAGTTGTATATTTATTATTTTATTTGCGACTGTATGATGTACGAACGCCCGAGGGAAACGGCTGGATTATGAATTGTGTGTTTATATCAGAGATTAATATTGAACTTTTTTTTTCTCTATGCCAACGAAACGTTGACATTTTTTCTATTGGATTTCTCTTGAACACTCGCGATGCCAGCACCAACAGATTGTATATTATAATGTACCTGATAGATAAGAGGGTTAAGATGTGAACTTGCTATAGACATAAAGAAAATTTAATCTGCTATGCACACACATGTTCATGAATTGGTTTCATATTGTGTTTTTACTTGAAATGAAAGCTTGTTAAGTACCTCGTGGAGCAATAAAACGAAATAATTTCCATTATACGTGTTTTATTCATATATGTACTTCTACAGATCATAGACATAAAGGAACTAGTGGTTGCAAATGGTGATGGGAAATATCTAGAGGAAACTAGTGCATTGTGTAGGTTGCCATCACACTTATACAAAGTACATGGCAAATATATTTAAAAATTCATAATGGAGGGCCTTTATATACACAAGAGAACCCAAAACAATGTTTTTTCATTTTGTCTGTATGTCTGTATGTTTGTGTACGCTTATCTCAGAAACGGCTTATCCGATTTGAATTCAGTTTACAGGATTATATTGTGATGGGCTTCACTTAAGATTTAGTGTTTTTTTTCATTTAAATCGGTTAACAAATAAACAAGTTATGTCAATTTATTTCATCACGTAATAAGTACCAAGAAAAACAGAGCTCAGATCTATACGATCGATCATATTGAGTTCAGCTTAGATTGGAATCGCGTTACTTGAACGCGACGCGACACCTCGCGGGGTAGGTACGCTTTTAGTCCTTCACGCAAAAACTACTGGACGGAATTTGATGAAACTGAAGGGTTATAGTATTGTATAATATTGTAGTACTATTCGATACCACAGGGACGCTAACAAAAAGTTAACTATATATTTTTTTAACCACTGATTGTGTCAGAATTTATGATTTATTTTTACTATGATTAATTTTTTTCGAAATTATTTATGTATGTACGCATTACATAGAAAATAATTAAAAATAAAATGAACTACCCTCATCAGGTCGCCTCTAACGTCCTCATTGTTTGACGATATAATTATACTACGATTTAACACTTATTTTATATATTGACATATTAAACATATTTGACTAACAAACACTACCTTAAAACTTTAACAATAAGACAAAAACTGTGTTTAAATTCTTCAAAGTAAACGTAAACGTAACATCACGCCTATTATCCCCGAAGAGGTAGGTAGAGGAGTGTAGTACACTCCCACGTTTCATCAGTTACGTTTACGTCCCACTATGGAATAGGTGGTGAGCCCATTGCCAAATTCTTTAAAGTAGAAACTATGAAGTGTTAAATTAAGGAAGTTTTATTCTTATAATGATTATCTTATTTATGACAAAGCAAATTCAAAATGTCTTTCTAATTATCGTGCCTTTAATATTTGTGAGGCTTTTTATTACAAGATTCAATAGCATTTTGAAATCGAGCTACGCACTCTAGGCAATACATGAAAGAATCCGGTATTAATTTTAGATGGGAGATAACACAACTCATATTAGTTCCGATATCATACGCTAGAGTACACTATTTCCAAAGTATTATTCGACGTCGCACGTAACATTACGCCTGTAATCCCCTAAGGGGAAGGGAGAAGAGTGTAGTACACTGCCACGTTTCACTTCCTTGCTACTCCCGAACTCCCGTACCAGCTGCTACTCACGAAAAATCAGCTTGTTAGTAATAAATAGTGTAAAATGTTCCAGGGATCCCGTAAAATAAGTTTGCGTGTGGGTGTGTAGCTTTCGTAGTGTTTGTGTTCATGGCTGTGACATAAGGTTTAAGGAATGATAAACAAATTTCCAGACAATCCATAGATATCATCGGTTCGATCTGGAAAATTCCCACTGTAT
>DWDU01002814.1:0-12264 GCA_018245575.1 Jemadia suekentonmiller
CTTTGAATAGTTTCAGCTCAGCAAAATACCTACAGCCGACATATATACTATTTACCCAAGTCATAACCATTGTCCGTAGACGTTAATATCTAATAACTTTCAACATCAACTGACAAGGATTATGCGGAATACTAGACTAAGTAGCCTCATTACATAATTTTTTCTAGTCTACAAACTGTTCATGTATCACGCTCGAAATATAAATGAATCTTTCCTCCTGTTAAAACGTACTTAATATCCAAGTACTTTCGTACACAACTATACCGTACCTACACGGTTATGACTAAATGGAGATATTCCTAATTCAAACAGAAAATCTATTATGCAGAGACTTCCAAACTTCCAGCTGTTCGCTTCGACGTCTCCAGCGAGAATGTCTATTGGAGCGCTATCTATCATTGAGAATGCCAGAAATGCATGTACCCACATTTACGAATTCATGCTTTACTGGATGATTAGTATATATCAATTGAAAATACAACATTAATGAATCTAAGTTAAAATAATTATACATGTGATCACCTTCTAGTGAATAATAATAAGAATATTTGATGCCAAGAAAACAGGTGCCAATAAATTTATGCTAAGATACCAAGACAGCCTGACAAATCATATAAATTTCTAAATACATAATGTATGCAAAAATTTTGCATTGTCTCACACAACTAATATTCTTGTTCAGTAGACAATATTTTGTGTTAGGCGACAATCGAATCCACGATCCGCAACTTCACGAATGGGTACAGTAATCACTGGACCACCGGGCTAGTCACAACACTAATAATTCGTTCTAACAGAAAAAAGTATTTTATATTGCTCGATTGAAAACAGTAGCCAAGAGTTCTTTGAACATTGTTCTAATTAGGAATACATAAACATTTTACTAATCATTTTCTAAATTAGCATTGAATTTATAACAATAGCTTGACAATTTGGTCTTTGTCCGTTTTAGTCCTTCGCTGTGGCTAATAAAACAATAAAATAATATTAAATTAAATTGAAGAAGGCTATAATTCTTGTTAGGCAGTTACTTTCTGCCAACTAACTACATCGTTCACTCTTATTAACATGACGAACGGAAATGTAAATACAAATTTACTTAATGAAACTGTTTCGTTGGTCGTGTTGGTTGCAAGCGCAATTGTCAATTGGAAGGTATTTGGTTCAAATCCCGAGTCCTGCACTTTAGAAGTTTTCTAGTTAAAATATCTGGTAGTGGATCGGAGTTTTAGTTTTTGCCTAGTGTAAGGCAATAAGCTCACCACATATTTCCTAGCGGGACGTAAATGTAACTGGTGAAACACGGGAGTGTACTACACTTCTCTGCCGATCTCTTTGGGGATTACAGGCGTGACGTTACGTACTTAGTCAAACTTAAGCTAAACCGTTACTTTAAAAATTGCTAAAAACATTATCTAAAGTCTACATTTGCGTTGTGTCTTCATTAATAATAGACACCCTCTATAAAAATCTCGTACTAAACGTTGTTTTTTGTAAAGTCACTGTAAATTTTTAAAGCTTTTATACATTTACTATATTTTATTATTTTGCGATACAACAGTACAGTAAAGTAAACAGTATTATTTGTTATAATAAATTGTTCATAAACTTTATAACAAGTGGCGTACTGGAAAAAATAAATTGGCTCTTCAACTTCATCGTATTTCTGTCGCCGAAAATATCACAATCTATCGATTTTGAGCTGCGATGTTAACCAAAACAAGATAGTAATCTGCCATTCTATCCGTAAACGCTATGTACGGAAAATATTGATGAATCTAATTTATGAACTTACTGAAGTCCACTATCTGAAAAAGGAATAAAAAGTACTCGAAAACGACGTGAGTGTATGAAAAGACGAAGGTCTGCATATCCACCTGGCGTGACTACATAACAAATCTAAAAAGAATCCATAGTTTTACTTTCGAATGGAGTTCGGGCTCGTATCAGATTTATTAATATAATTCTTCACTGACGTTATCACACTACAGAATCGTAGCGCAAGCAATGTCGTGTTCATCCAAGTGTATTTAGGACGTTAACTCTGGGACCTGAAGTAGTTGCACTCTCTAAATTCCTATTTTTTAATTCACGCGCGTTTTCGTTTAGTTTTTTATATTATACATACTATTAGCAATCACTTTGAATAGTTTGGTGATACTGGCAATAGCCAGAATGAAAGTAGCCGATGAAGGCCTGCACTGAAATGATCGAGCATAGCTTATGGTGATAAATGTACTTGTAGTGAACTTGATGATATTATCATAAAAGTTCATATCTAGATATATGAGAGCTTATTTATACGTTACGGCTTATTTATATTCTCGAAAATAACTAAAGTATAGAGTTTGTATTATTTCAAAAGCTTTTCATAACAGCTACAAAATTAACTATTGTATAGTCGCTTAATGACACTACAAAGGCACAAGGCCCCAGACGTTGCGGATAAAAAACAATGAGCGCCAGCCAGTCTCCACAATTAATTGAACGTCAACTAGTTAGCGCAGACTGAATTGAAATGATTTAAAACTTTAACTAAACCCTTATAAAACTTTCACTTATCCATTCGAACAAAACAAAACTACTAATTGTAATAATGATGAATTCAAAATTAACAATATTTGGTTAAGAAATGTATAACTTTGTTCAATTCGCAAAAGCAAATAAGAAATAGATAGAAAATTGAATAACGTTACATTTTTGTTCAATATAAAGAACGTCTGACATAAAAGATTTGAAGATAGAAAGAATAATATGATGCTGATATTTATAAGGTTGGAGTGACGGGTAATGTCGACGCGCGAGGTTTAAAAGATCTTGGCTTTCGCAACCGCCGCGCTCGCCCGCGCCTCTCAGGATCACGCGCCAGGAACCCGTTTTGCATTAAAAAAATAGACTAAATAAAACACTACATTCAGGTATTTAAACAAAGGGACATCCGATCGAAAAGAAATAATGACCCCGAAAAAGCAAATCCCCTCAAGACTATAAATAATCTGGGTGATTGCAGACAGACAGATTGCTTACGAATTTTCATTTATCTCGCTTGACATTTTATTGTAGAGTAGTACTTGTGCTTTGATTTATGGCATGTCATGTAGAGCGAGACAGGACTGAGGTTTAAAGCGAACCCCAGATTTGAATAGAGCTGGCTAGAGGCGAATCAGCAGCTGTCATAATGTCTAGCTGAATTGTTATTAACATAGAATTTCAATAGCAATACATCTGTACATTCCCTGTTACTAAACCTTTCCACTATTAATAAAAGATGTACAACCAGCGATATTAAATTCCTATTTTAAAAGTGATTTCAATTACTTGAAGTTTTTTTTACGAGCTTAACGACTGACACTCGTCTCGGGGATTGACAGCGCGACAACTGCAATTCACAAGCGTAAAACAACAATTTGAGAGCAGCAACATACTCGTAGCTTCCTATATGCATGTCTAACACATTAGCGGCAGACTTCAAACTAATCAAGAACACGGTCTCGTTCGCGTTACGCGTGTACGATGTTCGTAATTTATTAGCGTTTATTCCCATATAGCAATCTGTAGGGATGCCGTTCTATTACGCAGACTCCGAAGAGATCCCGGCTCCAGTGAGCTGCGGGAGTGGGAACGCGACGGTCGCTCCCGACCGCTCCCTGCACACTTCCGGAACTACATCGCCGGCCGCGCGTCGCATTTGAATACAGTGTGCTGTGAACGCGAAAAGTTTTGCGTGGTTCATCGACACGATATAAACGGACATCTGTGACGCGGCGTTAGTTGTCTCGAGCGTTCACGCGTATTGAAACCATGGACATTGGAATACAACTTTAATTAAAATATCAAAGTGGTAAGTAAACTATTTAAAAGCCGGAATCGTTTTTTCGCAGGCACTTGTTAGCGCCGAACGAGTGTATAATTGCTTTTTGAGAAAATGTATTCCAAAATTTACATTTCCCATTTAAAGTTTTAATGCCGTTCGCCGAGCTTTTTCCCTCGCCCAACGACTGAGGTATCCTTCACAATGGATTGTTTACCGACTCGGTAAATGAAATTTTTTGTCGGTTAATATTAACGCCCATTATATTTCGTTGGTCAATTAATCTTTCATTGCGAATAATTCATGTATTTCGCTTAATAATTTTTTTTTTCCTTGCTTAAACCTCATATAACTTAAAATCTATTTACAATGAATTTATTAGGTCAGTTTCAAAATTCGATTTTAAAATCTAGTGTCAGAATCAATCAGATTGGTTGATTCTGACATATTCACATATTTTAAACCTAAACATATAATTACTCTTACACGCGAAAGTAAATTCCAATATGAAAGATATTGGAATTGACTAGTAGACGTTCCCCATAATACGACGCTATCCATAACTTCATATTAAAGCCAACCGCTGGTATATATCAGCTTCGACAGCGCCCGACGCTTGACACTCGTCAGCCTACGCTTATCTCAAGAGTGAGTAATAAGCGCCATTTGTTCAGACCAAGCGGGAGCTCTTCTGGCGATATTTTTACTGACAACTTATCCTTACCAATAAATTGAAATATTAATGCTCACAATTTAAACCTCTATTTATTTGCAATACTACCGCCCTTAGTAATTCAATGATCAAGAAGTCAAGACTTAACATTTCCTTGAAGAATAGTTCTAATTTAAAGAATGAGTACATAGCTTGCGTCTTGTGAAATAAGCTTTACGGTTAAACATAATGTTTAGTATCTCACGTTCTATGTGGCGGAAAAAATACATCGTACATTAGAGTTTACAACTAAATTGAGATTTCATAATTAATAATAAATTATTAAGTTATTGATTTTCTTTTATTATAATGAATACGTCGCTGCCAACTTAAGCTTCTCAGTCACAAGGAAGGAAGGGAACTTTAAAAACTCACTTTATAGCCTTTAACACAAATAGCTCGAATACTATCTATGATTTAAATACAAATATTTTGGATTTCATCTCGAAATATGTATATACATGCGCGATTGATACTTAGACGCTTATCTTGTAGGCTTTTATTTAAATACCTTAAAACGTATGATAGAAGCTCAAAATAAAATGCAACTATTTTGATTTCCATCACTAACTATACGTGATTGATTCATTAAGTCGTTTCACATGTTACCGTTGACATTTAATTTCACGGCACTTAGATGATGATATCGTATAATGTCCGCGTAATGGGCCTTGTGAAACAGAACTAGCAAACACAACCAGTGTTTGCATTGTTGTGGTACACTTTGAGTGGACACACACACACACACACACTTACAATATTATACAATATGGTTGTAAGAATTAACAATGCAGTAATAACCCATCCTTGATACTTTACCTAAAAGACAAAGTTAAGTAAAACGTATGTGTATCCGACGTACTAATAGAAAAAGCAGTGAATGCTATATAAATGTGTTTCTTCTTTTATTTATACACACATTTCCTTTTATATTTAAACTAACAATTTCAATTTACGAAGCTAATTTTCTATTTTTTAAACATGTTGAATTTAAGCGGTCTACTATACTATACTATATTAAGCACTCGGTGCTCTCTGCCTACCCCGTAAGGGACCTGGCGTGAAGATATGTATGTATATATGTACTATACTGACATCGCTTCGTCACCTCACACTCTTCGGCTTCATCTTCAAATAACGAATACGCACCATTTATTACATCCCAGTGAAAACACCCACGATATTTCCCAACATTTTCTTTCTGAAAAATGAACGCTTTTGTTTAACGATTGTTTCTTCACGTCTGTTTATATGTGAAAGTATTATATGGGCTTGCAAATTGATTTAATCAATTGAAAATGATTTATTGAATACGATGAGAGTGTAGAGGATGCACATCAGGTCTTTAGGGATAGAGATAGCACTCAGTGCTGTCTGTGCACCCCATAATGGACCTAACGTATCGACATGATAATAAACATTCAATGCCAAGAGGGGCATATAACTGTTATAAAAATATGTATCTCCATCATCCTATTGCATTTCACTGCTGGACAAAGGCCTCCCCAGAGAGGTTATTAAAATATGTATGGTGACTACCAGTTATCGGAATTTGCAGAACTACACCGTACGACACGGCGTGACCGTATCAGAATAACGGCATCAATTTGATAAAGGATCGATCTATCAAACCGAATAACAATTTACTGGTTGCGTTTAACATGCTTACGTATGTATATTGTGGACAGCTTTGCAAACGTGGAAATAAATGAACGTTACTCAACATCAGACGCTAGATTCGGCCGCGGATGTGGGGTGACCTATTTTAGAAAAGATAACAATCAAATCAACGCGCCCCGGACTTTATTTAGCGAATAAATGTACTAGTTTTGTTCTAATTTAAGATGCGATGCAAACATATATTGTCGGTTTCTATATTGCATGTGAGCTGATAGAGAAGACATAAAACTCCGACACCGGTTCGCTTGTATGAAGAGACTGGTGAATGTAGAAGCGCGTTAGGTCTGGAAGGATGGAGTTATTTGGCAATCTGTGCTTTCTGTACACCTCATAAGGGACTTGGCGTTATAGCATAATACTAAAATATAGTTTGTATCGCTCACTCATCATCATCAACAGCGTGTCCCAGTACTCCCCCTAACTGACGCAACGTGTTACAAGAACACTGGCTACCAAGTCACATGGAAAGCCTTTGAGCTACTCGTCGGATTGACTTCTGAGTGTTAAGCCAAAACCCTTTTCACCTTAAGTGGTAACATTTTGAAAGCCAAAACCGTGTTTGTTGACCTGACCTGACCAAAGGTGAACTAATCTCTAAACCTGTGTACCTATTTACGTATCCTGTGCCATTTATTTGGATATTCCTTTCAAGCCAACGCTCTCATTAGTCTAAACTCTGTACATGTAGTTCAAAATAAAAGGCAAGTTGGACTTCATTTTTGTCATTACATATATTTAGAAATACAGTAGCTACACTGATAAACAAAACCGATTTAATTACGAAAAAGAGTCTTAAGTAAAAATGACAAAGCCAAATAATATTTATTCTGTCACATAACTATAACTGCTTACGTTGAATATGACACCCGAGGTATTAAGGGCGATAATATTAGCAGCGTTTTAAGTGTTACACGATACTCATTAAACGTTTTAGTCGTTTGGTAATTAGGGAACAAGAATAACAAAATCATATGAATAATTTCTTCGATAAAGAAAACACTTTGAAAAAGGAACGACAAGTAGCTGTGCCTTTCATAATGTGATACTGTAATCCATAGATCAGTCACCGTACTTAAAAATAAATTTTCTCGAATTTTAGCTAATCTTTCGAGCTGTAAGTCCTAAATGTATAACCCGGTAAGGAATTGTAGTGCCACTTAAAAAAGTACGAAATGTTGTTTGTGAATCGCTGAATTAAAAAGTTAGCAATTCGGAAGTTTTATGTTATCTTATCATTTCGTCGTCACACTCGCGCCCTACTTTTGGACCTTATTATCGTCATTGTATCTTAGGGAACAATATTTTTGAAAGATTTTTAGCGTAAACTCACTCCAAAAGGGTTTTTATTGTTATATTAAGTGTTTTTTTAATTAGCAGTTAAAATAAAACGATCATGTTTCATCTTAATTATCAAGAAGGCAATTTTATTGGATCAAATTTTACATAAATATGTACATAAGGTAAGAAATGTAAATATAGGTTTTTGACGTATACGTACGTACGTATAAAGTCTAATGAATTGGCTGCTCTATCTAATATCGGCCTCGTTGGTCGTGCTGGTTGTAAGCGCGACTGCCGATCGAGAGTCCTGGGTTCTAAACCGGTTGGTACTATTGAATTTTCTAAGTTGTAGAGAAGATGTAGGTAGAGGAGTGTAGTACACTCCTACTTTTTATTAGTTATAATTACATCCCTCTATGGAGCCTATTGCCATACATCGTGCATAATCCACCTACTAGAAATTTTAATGTTATGTCACGTTTAGAAATTTTAACTAGAAATTGTTAGTTAGTAAAATCTAATAATACCCGACCCGGGATTCGAACCCAGAACCTCTCGATCAGCAGTCACGATGTCAGCCACTCGACCAACGAGACAGTCAGTTTTTGCTAAATATTATACAGCGAAAACAAATACATATTTCATTAGTGACACCGCCAATTATTTCAAATAAAAATTGATATCAGTAATCATTTTTAGCCACGCACTCGTGTGTCGTAAGGCGACCGTATCCGCAAGCCTAGTTTATAGTGGCCGCGATAGTCAACTGTGCGTACGCGATAGCCCTCGCTCCCGTGAAAAGATGATTACATTGACAAATGGCGTCCCTCGGGCAGCGCTCGGTAATGTACTCTCGAATTTACTACAATTAATTCTCGACTCTATCTATACCGCAAAATTTAGTACTCGCACTTTCTGGCTAGGTGAAGAATGAATTTTTAATGTAATTCCCACCGGCACTTCTTTTGAGTCTCGTCAAGAACTTATTGCTATCTTTAACTAATTGATATAGTGGTGATCTTACAATCATGATGAAAAACGAACATAAAATAGTACCAAAATCACTTTAGATCCCTAAATCTCCAATGTAACTGAGAGCGCAACAACGAAAGTGGAAGTGGTGTTTAAGAACGAGACGTACAAAATAATAATTGTAAAGCAATTCAGAGAATAAATTACTATCAGCATGTTGAAGCGACTAAACCGAATGAACATGTAAATACAGCTCAGTAGAACTAGATCACCTAGACGTGACTAAAATACTGATGCGACCTAATCAGTAAGGTATTAACATTTTCTGAGTTCTTCCTGATACCCTGTATTACGCTAACTACGGCTGTATTTCTGTAAATACATATAGCAGAAGAAGCACATAATTATGTAGTGTGACAACATAATAAATTACTAGAACTAGAATTATGACTGGTATTGATTGGCTGTTTGGACCCATGCCCCAACATTTTACAATTGTGCTTAAATTCTGGCTCGCAACTAACAAGTGTCTGACGCGTAAACCTCCGATCTCTTAATACGCCGTCATTTATTATAATTTCATTTATTAAAATTATTAACGGTTATTCTTTTCGACATTAAATGTTAGTGAACGTCTTTTAATTCCTAAACGAATTCCTAACGGCCGATTAAATTTAATGTGAACCTGTTAATAGCGTATTTTCGTTATGTAATAAAAAATAATTTCAAGTAAAATAAAGCGTCAAGAATTTTTTTTAGGATTAGCTGTATTCCTATTTATGGGAATTCGTATGTCATCCATCTGCAGGATTCTGACCGATCCATATGAACAGGCTTTTAGTATAATAACGTATAAAATTGCAAATTTGAATGAATTAATATTTCCTGTCCACAGTGTTGCTATAAATTTAAAATAATTAGCATTTTCTTGGAATCTTGCAAGTGTCCATTGGAACAATTTCTGAATTGTAACGTAGATAAATGTAACCGTTAAAGTCAAGACTGACGAATGATATTGTTAACTATGATGTATTAGACACAAACTTATCTATTCTTATATCCATGTATGAGATGTTTAAATACTAAAATTGATATGATAAATAAAATATGATAATAAAAGGACATAGCATCACGCCTCTCATGCCCGAAAAGGTAGACAAAGGACCCCTGCTCGCCCTGATCTCACCCACTAAAATGAACTATAGGAAACAAAACGAACATCGATACGTGTAAAAATATTTTAATAATGAGAATGCAAAGAAAATATTTCTATACAAAATAAATAAGAGTAAGAAACGAAGATAATTTTACGTATTTATTTTATTAAATATTAATACACGTATGTGCACCTACTGTAATAAAAGAAATTACGTATAAGTACAATAAAGCGTTTGAGTTAATAATAAAAGCTGTATACTACGTATATTATACATATTATTGATATTTTTCCTTGTATTTTTATCAATTACGATCACGATATTGCGATAATCATGCTTTCACGGCGCTCCAATTGGGAACTGTGGATGAGTAAATAATAAGTATATACCTAAAATTGTATTAAAGTGGATAACAAACGGACAGAATAGAACGAAAATGTAGGTTATTCATTCATAGACAATGAGTGACTTATTAGTACTTATACTATACAAATTATTTATTGTCTAATTCCTAAACGCCTCAATTAATTGGCTTTCACAATACCATATTAATATCACGTTTAATTAGACTATATACAGCCTATTAGGTTTAGTCGCTAAAAATTAAGAAAAATTACGTACAAATTTCACTGTTGTACACGGGCTCATCTCAGCGTGAGAAGGGTTAAGGCCATAGTCTGTCAGGCTAGCAAGTGTGGGTTGGTATTGAATTAAATATGTAATTAACAAAATGGTAAGAGCAAGTCAGGTGTGCTTCGAAAAATATTGGAAATTATTTTATCGAAGCATCTTTATGTGATATTTGCGTAAGAAACCACCTGGTACTTACCTAAGCCTACATTTTATAGAGTAATAGCATGTCGCCGGAGGCGTTATCAACTTTTGTGGGTGGAATAACTTATTGATCAGTTGAGATGTTTCCAGCCTTATGCATCTATTAGAAATCGCTCAACGTGGTGCCAAGATGGAAGCACAAAATATGTAGTTAAACATAGTTATAAACAGATTCCTATTTTTAAATTAAAAAGACGGACAACAGTGTAAAATTATAGATTTCAATACAGACAGCACACTATATATAACAATAATCATTAACAACAAATAGGATGGGTTGGAAATGAGCTACCGCGTTGAATACTTGTTTTAATCGTGGTGGTCAGCCCAACAGTGAATACCCAGGAATAATCCTAGCTGGGTTCATATCTAGCTGTTAAATTACTGCTTTTCTTTTGATACCAATTACATCTTTTCTGCTTTGTCAATAACAGCAACCAGGACATTTCTTAAAGTATTAACCAATCAAATTAACTAAATCGATTAAATTAATGTACTAAACTAAATCTTCATCAATCGATCAAGTAAAATTAGTTCACCAGACTTTCCTGTAACCTTGTAGCTCAGGACTAGAATACGAGCTATGGAATACGACCCTGCCTATCGTAAGAGGCGACGAAAAGGAGGCTTCCAGGGCTGCAAGACGCTAGACTGGGAGCTCGAACTGCTTCTCAGCAATCCCGGGAAGGAAGACGGTATATGTGGCCGTATATACTCGTGAGATTCGGAAGGCATGGAATAAAGTATGAGGCTGCTCCAGAGTGTAGGGCCCGTGAGCAGCGTCATGATAAGAAGGCACCGGTGCTTTCCGTTGGGGATCCCGGAGTCTTAAGGCCACCAAGGGGGTTTTAGCGCGGTAAAAGTCTCACAATACCTGATATCTCTCCCTGGGTACTACGTACTTTCGAAGGACCCTCCTCTTTAAAAAAAGAGGCTTTCCTGAGTGAGTGTATGAGTAAGGGATTGAGCGAAGAATGTCAGTCGATTTAATTTAAACTTTATAAATAAATAAATCTAATAGATGTAGAAAAAGTGTAGAGTAAGTGTAAAGTGTAGAGTAAGTGCAAAGCGTAGAGTAAGTAAAGATGAGAATTGCAATTTATCAACAACCAACATTGAACAAGCCAAGTATAAAATAACGAATATAAAAACATTATTATTAAAGTCGCGTCGTTTTTTAACGTGCTTTGTAACTCATATTTCACATTTTAACCATTTGTATGCCTACACTTTTACTTGTTTTAAATGTTACCGCCGGCGGCAGGTCGTCGGGCGAACTCAAACTTGGTGTCGAAGTTACGGCCAATGACTGCTCCAAATCAAAAAGAGAATATTATTTGGCTATCTTTTTAAATAGTATCATTTTCTGCTTGTAAATAATCGTGCCATCAATTCATTGAGGATACTTTGATCTATTTGTGGAAGTACGCTGCGGTGGCAGGGCATTTTTTTCAACTGCTCTCCTTATTCTACTCTGGATATATTATTGACTTTCAAATATAAAAGACAAAGAAAAAGAAAATTAATATGAGTTTCCTATTCCATTTTGTACTATATTAATACTATGTATCACTATGGGTTTCCTTCGTTTTTAAATTGAATTTTCTTTTTTATTTATTTCACAACAATTAACATTTGTACGTAGCTAGAGCCTACTTTTAACCGTACGCCTGTAGTTGAAGGCTCCAAATATCTTCTGTTATTTCTGAAGGCTTCTATTTAATACATGTCTTTTGTCATGCCTTTTGCCTGCCTCGTTGGTCGTGTTGGTTGCAAGTGCGACTGCCGATCGGGAGGTCCTGGGTTCGATTCCCGGG
>DWDU01002815.1:0-12264 GCA_018245575.1 Jemadia suekentonmiller
TGGTGAAACGTGGGAGTGTTCTACACTCCTCTGCCTACCTCTTCGGGGATTACAGGCGTGATGTTACGTTTTTTTAAATTAATAGTGTGTATAGAAAAAGTAAGCAATAATTGCTTATTAAAAGGGCAAATATTAATTATTTATAAAAGTGATTTCTGGAATTAACTGTAAAATGATGTTGCGATATTCATGAATTTGTCAAATTAAATGCTGGTTAAAGATGGTTTGTGTAGCTTTGATATAGATACATGTGCCGGTATTAAAACAGTACACAAACTATTGGCATTATAGTCTCGTAGATTGGAGTCCAACTACTTGGTTTTTTTAATAACATACATATACTAGTATCTACTCGTATATGTGTCAGACACACATAGAAATCGATCACGCAATGGAGTCCCAAAATACATTCATTTCTGACCCATTATGAATTACTAAAGTTACATATACATATGTCACTAACAAATACTGTTAGTCGTCAATACGTGATCGCTCTTCTGAAAGAATTGTTAGCAAATGAAAGGAACTCGACACATTAATCTAACAATGAGAAAAGTTCCAACAACTTTCCTCCTTAACAATGTTGATTTATTTAATGGATTCCTATCGACTTTTTTATTCGTGTATACATACAGTTACTACATGTATATAATTTTGTCATTACGATATTAAGTATTTTAGTGGGTTTTTTTTTACATTACTTTTTTTAAAATTAAAAATTAATTTATTGATCCATACAATTTCAATGATTACTAGTAGTGGGATATCTCCCGGTAAGTTTATATAAACCTGTATTGGGGACTCCCCTCTTCCTCATGTGTGGTGTTTGTGTGTGATTGTAGGATTTTAAAATTAAATAAAATAAATAATCAATTTTAATTTATATAAAATAAATAAAACCTAACAAAAAAAAATAAATTGTAAATTGGTTACAACTTTTTACTGTGCGAAGTTTGTAGAGTAAATGTAAGCTTCATTCAGTAGTGTTTTCTACCATGTGTGTGTGACCACATGACGCAATTACACATGGTACCTAAAGCAGCAGAATAAATCGTTCATTTAACGTATTAAAGGTCTTCTTTGGCAGTGTCATCCGTACTTTCACGCATTGACAAGAATATTAAATCCTATTAAATTTGAAAACCACTATTCTATTCGTTATATCTTCACAATTCTATTTAGCGTACCTGTTGCATCTCCACCGGGTGAGAAGTTCTTAATAAAATATTCACGTCTCCTACACCTTGCCTCCGTATGACTCATGTTACCTACAGTTCGGTGCCAGAAATACACAGTAGTCCATTCAGCACATACGACGTTGTCTTGCTACTACAAAACATGATCAAGATTGATCACAATTATGATATTCTTGCCAACTACCTTATAAAGCCTCATAATTCACGGATCTTGTGTACATTTGAGCTGAAACGAAGTAATATGAAAGGATGTTGTCTAGCAAAAATATTTATGACACTCATGTTCACGATTACATCGGACTTAAAAAATTGGGCTTGATACGAATATTCGAAAAATTCCGGTAATCTTTTAATAGGCACATTACGACTACCCAAACACACAACTACGATTTATAAGAAACATAAGTAATGTATTCAAACATTCCAATTTTGAATATATTACCAAGTGTAGGTATAACTCAGATTTACACCTGGCCGAAAATCAATTCCGGAACCTTGCCTTTGGTAAATTGAACGTAAAAAACTTAACATAGGTAGAGGAATATTGAACACTTCTACGTTTCACCAGTTGCGCTTACATTCCACTATAGAATAGGTGGTGAGCCTATTGCCATACACCGTGCTTCGGCGCATCCAGACTCCGAGCCACTACTAGAAAATCTACATTAGAAAAATTTAATAGACCCAAGATTTGAACCCAGGACCTCCCGATCGACAATCGCGCTTGCTACCAACACGACCAACGAGGCAGTCATAATGTGACCGTTCTGCCGAAGAACGTAATTTTGTCCAACGTATGTCAACATATTATTACACAACATCGGGAGCTACAATTTCAGATTACACTTTAATTAATCGCTTCATCAAACCTAACGGCTTCGTTTGCAAACGCGAAAACAATTTCAATTAGCGGAACTGGTAAACCCAATATTAAATTTTCATCAGTGGAAATTACACCTGAAATTTCTTTGGAGTGGCTTAATTAAGGCGCATAATACGAATTTGGACAATAAAGCACATCTATCCAAGAGAAATTACATATCGAAATTTTAATTTCGTATTGATAGCTATTCTCATTTGAGAATCAATTAGTTTAGTTATTATTTAATAACTAAACTGATTAACAGGATGATTGATTAATTGCATTGTTATCTTGATTTAGTGATTTTATGTAAGTATTTTTTAAGTCCTTACTGTGATTATCGCATTACTATTATTTTATGGATCTCAATGACCAAATATAAGAAGTTTATTTTGTTTAATTTTGTAGATTAAAGTTAGAGGTAGGTTAAAGGCCTTATTATACTACCATAGTGTAATAAGGCCTAAACACGGTGTTTTTAAAAATGTTTAATTTAGACTATGCTTATGGCGGAAGTTGACGATTTTCGTTTATAAAAGATAGTAATTGATATAAATATTTAATTTACATTACAATTTGTTGATTCATTTAAATAGTTTTTGATTTATTTTAATTCCCGCTTAGGTAGGCCTTATTGGCCGCATGTACCTTACATTAAAATTTATGTGTTGTGTATTTATTTGTATGTGTGGGTGTATTTCTATGTGTGAATGTGTGTGTATTTCTTTATATGGGTGTGTCTGTGTTACTTTTCGTCCAAGATTTTTAAAAGCATATGAATACCGAAAGCGGTAAATTAATACATGTATAGGTACATATTATAAATCTATTTATTAAACAATGAGCAATATTTCGCGAAAACTACAACATAAGGCCTCGAGACACGAGTATGTGGAGAAAATTTAACGTTACTCTCCACATTGAAGCAAAAAGTACACCATCTAGCGGTCGGTCAGAGAAGTAACATAGTGAGGGACTATTAACATATTTTTGTATCAATATTTATGGTCTTACACACCACAATGGTTTGAACAGACTACCCAAATCTTGTTTGCACTCTTATAGGAGGTCACAATGAGTCTTCGTTAGTTCACTGAACAGATCGTGCCTATTCGGATGAGTGGAAAACAATTGAAAGTTTACTGTCAAATGACCATTACATGTACTATATATAACAGACAAGCATTTCAGTCCCCGAAATGAATCTTGGATTTTAAGTGCAACGGCAAAAGTGTTAGTTATCAGCACCATTATTGTCATCACTAGAGCAACAAAAGCACTATAATATCTTAAAATCATCTTTCACTCATTGAAATTAATAAAGATTCTTAATAACATCTATATCGATACCTTATCATTAGTGTTTTAAAATGAAGTCGCTAACACACTATCCGATACGATATCATGATCGGATGCGCGAGGGAGAAGTATAGCGGCGTGCTTGAATATTCCTGCTCATTAAAATTATAAAGTAAAATACAAGTTTATACCAATTTCTTGCGCATTTCAATGGCTACGCGTGTATTTCGCTATTCTTAAGCGCTCTTAATTTAAAAAAAATGAAGTTTAAATAATACGTTTTATTATTATTATTATCATTATATAAAATATACTTTTACACATAACTTGATTGCGGATAAGCAAAGGATTCTACGAACTCGATACTAACAAATAACGTCTTATATTCATTATCCGATAGCATGTCATAATCGTTCACTGAATCGATATTTGGATTAGAAAAACGTATACCGTACGAAAGTTTTCCACAGCATCATGCGATCGAATGCGGTCATAAAAAACGTAACATCACGCCTGTAATCCCCAAAAAGGTAGGCAGAGGAATGTAGTATACGCCCACATTTCATCAGTTGCGTTTACGCCGGTAAACGCTGATATTGTATCGGGTAATATGCAAACGTTTTAGCAGACATCGTATCGGATAATGTGCAAACGCTCTAAAGACATGTAAAAGTCAACGATTTTAGACTTTCACAAACATCTTTAGATATTTTAATTAATTTGTACCTTCATTAACTTCTCATCATTTAAAATTACAAATATATCCTCAATTTCCTTGTAAATATCATTCTTTTTACACTTTTCTTTTTGCAAAATCCGCTTCACAAATATGTATATCATATATTTATTAATCTCTCCCAAAACTAATTAACAAACCCCATTTTTTGTACAATAGTCGTATATTTACCATCATTGTTTATTTAATGGCTCAAAGAAAAATTGAATTATACATAGTGTTCATATTTCTAAGCAAAGTATGTATATTATTTTATTAATTAAACAAAATCATCCACCAAAGCCAAGCCGGTGAAGCCCAGTTAGAAGATCTGTAGATAATGAATTGCCTTACAATGACACCAGATATTTGACCATTAACGGATTACGACTTTAGTTGTTTCCATGCTTCGGAGGAGTACGTAATGTCGTAATTCCTGGTTATTGGTTAAATAAGAAATTATAATGTACTTATTATCGAGTCTAATTGGTGTGAATTGAATCGATACATAATTAATATTTCAGTGGGGATTATAAAAAGTTTTCAGGGCTTTTATTTTATAACACTTCAGCTACTGTAACAGATTTTCTGTGACCTCCACACCTGTAGCTTTCCAAAAGGTTTTTATTTGCGAGTCCCATTTCATATAAAAAAACGGGGCGATATTGTGTCATATTTACATATAGAACTTGAACAATGACATGTCTTCATTATATCTATGGTCTTATCGAAAAACCTAGACTAACTTAAAAAAAACTCCAAGGATCGAACCGGACTGGAAACCGAGTTAGTTATCTCCGGTTACCTCGATATACTCACATGACGATACACCTCTTGTTCTCCCGGTCTTGTTGTGCGCCAGGGTTGATTATTGCTGGGGCTGGAGCCAGAGGGGTGGATGTGATTTTAAGGCTCTCGGGGTCGAAAGTGTCAGGGGATGCCACGGGTGCTGTCAGCGGTAGGTCTGTGTTGATGCCCACAATCTGGGGATACAATTAGGTAGAATCGTTAAAATATATGTATGTCGACTGAGGTGTCAATGGAGTAAAATAATTCAAGTTTTCTAGTTGTAATTTATAATCATAATATTGATTATAAATAATAATCATAAAAGTATTTTTATAAAACGCTAATTTGTAATAATATGTGTGGATGTGTACGTATTTTATTATTCATATAAAATAATATAATACAATCCAATATATTTTATTGCACAGTAAGGTAAGTGTTACAAAAAATAGTTGCTATTATAATTTAAGTAGCGATTTCTTCCAACTTATGTGCATCGAAGGAAAGAAAATTATGTAATATAGAAACAGACAGGGGTGTGCAGAATTGAGGATGAGTAAAATAAAAAATCAGATTACATTCCATTAGGGTGATTAGTGTACAAAAAGGAAAAGGGTAGTGCAAGATGGAAGACGTGTGGTGGAGACAAGCGAGCGGCGCACCGGCGCGAGCAGGCGCGCGGGCGCGGGCGCGGGCGCGGCGCGGAAGGGGCGCGCCAGGCGCTGCAGCAGGCGCGCGCGCTTGCCGGCGCCCTCGCCGTCGCCGTCGGGCTTGCGCTTGCGGCCCACCACGGGCGCCGTGGGCCGCGCCGGCGCCTCGCCTGCCGACGTTGGCGTGCGCGTCACGACGTGCGCATTGACGTCTGCGATATCTTTATCTGTATTATTGTAGCGCCTGACGCGTCCGTTTCCACGCCCGGGTAGGCCGAGGAGTGCAGCGGCACTCTCCCGAGCTTCGCCACGCACGCTGACGTATACTGGGCACCGGTAGTCTCGTACGCGTCGTGTGTACGTAAAGTTTATACTTTCTTTTTTATTTTATTAGTTAAATGCAGAATTTAATTAACAATATACACAACTAATATACACAACTATGTAAAACGTTTCATTTCAGATAAATCACAATAATCCATGCGTCTATTGATAGAATTGTACAGATTGTGTATCATCATAGAATATTCTAGTAAAGTGAACTGTACTCGAATATTGTAAAGAAATCATCACCATCAGCCCATTGCAATCTACTGCTGAACATAGGCCAATGAGAAATATCTATTATGTTATAAAAGCCAAATAGAAATAGCCAAATAGGTGGAAATACACCACGTTTACTTAGCTACTTCTGCAATAAACAAACAATGTAATAGCCGAGCCGGCGTTACCGGCGGCGGCGGCGGCGGGGCGCGCGGCGCGGCCGGCGCCCGCGTGGCGCAGGCTCATCTCCTTGAGCGGCTTGTAGGAGCGGCGGCCGCGGATGGAGCGCAGCGCGCTCAGGTACGGGCTGGCGGCCGCCGGCGCCTCGTCCGCCAGCAGCGACGACGACTCCGTTATGTCCATTTCCATTGTCGAGTTGTTACCTGGCATAGGGACAACCAAATACAGATATATGCAGAATGACATATTTAAAAAGTTATTTAATTCCTGGCTGTTTGTGTATACGGGTTACTGAGTCCAGTTAAATTACTTATCTTGAAAGGAATTTATTCGCGTGCGGACAGTCTGCGATCCGCTGCAACCGACCCATAGATACGTCATTAATTTCGTTTAAATTTTTAAGGCTTCAATACTGTAATATGGTACTTCACCATGAATCGATGAAGGAAGGATAGTTCTAAAACTACGTGAGAACATAACAAAAAGCACACACGCACATAACCCTCTAAAGCACAGACATGTTTGTGTATATTGTCTACCAGTGGCCACTAACCCGAGAAACCACCGAGCCCCGTGCGGAACATCTTAATCATTCTCTACCGTACTGCATGTGTGAGTGCTCGTTTAGATGGACGATAGGGGTAAAGGCGTGAATGGCTGACAGCGGAGGCGGGGCGTGAAACGACGATTGCGGTTACGATAAGGGAGGGATGGCTTAGGATCGACGTGGTGGGGATGGGGAGCGTAGGGGAGGGAGAGTGCGGGTGTACGTGCAGTTACCGGTGTACTCGGCGCGCAGCGAGGAGGGTGCGCGGCGGTAGGGCGACACGCGCACGCGCGAGCGGCTGTAGTTGGTGTCGCGCTTGCCGCGCGCGCCCTCTGGCGACACAGCACACGTCAGTACGGCCTGCCGCCCGGCCCGCGCGGGCCGAGCACGGGGCCGCCGACGGACCGCCCGGGATACCGTTACATTTTAGGTGTACCGTGTAACATTGGGAATATTGATAGACCGATAGGACAGGACGTAGGGACGATGGGATCGTTATTAGGAAACAATAATAATCAAATGTAACGTGGTAGGCGGTCCCATTATCATCTAGGCCAAGGATGAGCAACACGCAGCCCGAGGACCGTTTGCGACCCGTTGAGCATGATTATGCGACCCGTCAAGAACTTCTATAATTAAACTTATTTTATCGACTTTCTGCGATCAATAAGTATATTGTTATAAAATTAGTTATAGTAATAAAATTAATGATAGTACATACAAAACCGAAACAACTTTTTGTGACGAGTTACTCACTTGTCTGCGACTTGTTCAAACATGCAATATGAAAGAATGCAAAATTTTAAGTAAATTCGTTTTAGTGTTCTTTTCTTGCTTGTTTTTGTTTTGCATTAAAATTTGTATATGAAATCATTACGTTTTTTAAATGTTATATTTTTTTTTATTCTGTGTTTACGAAGAGGTTAGCAGAGAAGTGTAGTACACTCCCACGTTTCACCACTTACGTTTACGTCCCACTATGAAATGGGTGGTGTGCCTATTGCCATACACCGGGCACAGAAGCACATAGTTTTGTAAATTATTAATGCCACTTTATGTGCGGCCCGTCAAAAAATTTTAAAATTTTATTTTGCCCGTTGATTAAAAAGATTCCTCAGCCGTGATCTATACGATTGCAACATCACAAGCCGACAGTAGCTCAGTACCGACAGCGTCGATTTTCATCGGGAAAATATAAAAACTTATCGTCAGGTGTGTTCATTCGTGCGTGTGTGTTCGGGGAATTTCGCATTAAGAAAACGAGTCTTGCATGTGTTCCGTTAAAATTGAAAAACTTAAAATTCGTTTCGGATCGAAGTTAACAAAAGTTTTTAGGAACTTTTCTACTTCAAGGTCAACCATTAGAAAGTGGGCAGCGGAATTTAAAAGCGGTCGCACGTCGCACGGGGATGACCCGCGCGAAGGACGGCCAGTCTGCACCCGCACCGGAGACAAACGAAGCAGTGCGCGATATGGTGTTCAACTACAGGCGAGCACAGGTGTTGACGCCGTGGGATTATCTGAACAAAAAAGCTTGCGAAACATATTGCACCAAGTATTACTGATACGAAATGTCTGCGCAAGGTGGGGGCCGCATTTAACGTCAAAAGCAAAAACATTTACGATTATGTTTGTAACGATTTAAGAGGAATATTACCGATTTGCCACCATGCACGGGACATGAGCCATTAGGCGCCAGAAACTAAATAGCAAACGATACAGTGGGTGGGAATAGACGGGTCAGTACCAATAAAAGCAAAATTGATTGCATGTGCCAGAGAGGTGTGTTTTGGAATGGCAAAAAGTCCGGTTAATTGTTTACCTTGAAAAAGGCAGAATAATTAAAAGCTTATATTGTTCTAACCTTCTAGAACATTCGATGTCCAAAATCACGAGAAGAGGCTGGAACGCTTAGAACTTGGAGAAAGAAAAAAACATCTTTTACAGAGACAAAGCTCCTGCTCATAAGTATGTTGCAAATTGGAAAACTGCGAGATTTGTGATAATTCCTCGTATTCCACTGATATGGCACCCCCAGACTTATAACTCTAATCCGTATTTGGAAAGCGCTTCCCGTCCGTTGGAGAGGACCGTAAATGAATATTTTAATAGCTTTCCAGACTCTCAATTCCAGTAAGAAATACTGGTGTTGGAGACAAGCTGCACCAAGTGTGGTTTTTTATGTATTAAAAGGCATGGCAAGTGGTCAACCATCCAACGGTAAGAGGTCATCAGAGAGGTTACCAATGTGTTTCCTGCCTGGAAGGAACTTTTAAGGGAATATTTCAACAACCTTGTCCCAGTGTTCCGTAAACGCCACAGAAGGAAGCTTATTCCACACATTGCAAATGTGCGGTAAGAAAATACCAAACACGAAACAAACAGGGAATCTTAACAAAATAACTCACCGTCAGCATCCAAATCAATAACAACATCGACGAATGATTTTTCATTGCCGTCGTCATCCTTCTGCTCGGGAACCTCGAGATCAGCCTTCTTGGGTGAGGGTTTTTCAGCCGCCTTTGTATATTCTACTTTTGGTGCCTCTTTGTCTGTTGTCTTTTTCTCGGGCGCCTTCTCTGGCACTTTCTCTGGTTTCTTGGATTCCGGTTTCGGCGAATCGGACGAACGGAGTTTTCTATCGGTGACCGGTGTGTCGTCTTTCAGTTTCAGCACTTTTGCTTCTTTTACCTGTAAATTTATAACACCAGTACAATAATATTGTACGGACGTTAAGATGGGCATGTTAGCAATCAAGCATTGACGCATAGGTAAGTCGGATAGTTTCTTCGCTATACGAAAATATGTAAGTTTTTTTATAAGAGAAACGTAGTGAATAATGGAAGTCATCATGTATGTATATACCGTGGATCAAGGGCGCAGTAAAGCGACACGCACACTCACATCGTCGGCGGGCGCGGGCTCGGCGCGCCGCTCGGACGCGGGCCGCGGCGTCTCGGGCGTGCGCGCCGCCTTCGCCTGGCGGCATGCGAGCGCCCGTTAGTACCGTCGGCGGCCGAGCAGTGGCCGTTCGCATTCATACATTTAATACACGCCCTAGTACGCGGGGTAACTTATTTTATATCAAATATATGCATGTATATGTCACGAAATGAACCATGAATGAAAGGCACATTATGAATGAACATCTTAATGGTAGGACCTAAGTAAGCCTTCACATTTGTTATGGACAAAACGTATGTAAAAATTAATCGTGAATTTTTTAAATTCTTCCAATAAAATTATGTATTATAAATAAATATATCTTACTTACCAATTAATTATTGAGTGATGGTTTTTCAATTTGTCCAAACCAAAGTAACTTTTTTCAACACTAATTATACAATGAGTAAATGTACTATTATAACCAATTATTCCAGATCGATTCAATTACGAAACAAAAGAGAACCCATTTTTTTTTTATATCCAATAAAAATGTACAACCGACCGGGCGAATTCCGATAACATAGGGATAATGTTAATGGACATAGACTGCAGTACAAAGTAGAAATGTCAACGCATAGACGATATATGGATCTCTGCTTCTTCATCTTCCTAAATACTTACTGGTAAAAGTGGTTGAATTATATACCAAATTAGGATAGCTAAAATATTAAGAGCCATTTCTAATCTAATGGTGAACCACGATAAGGTCATCTATGACTTATTTCAGTATCACCTGAGCTAGTCACATTGGTTAAATTTTCACTGAACAAGACATTTCTACTTTATTTCTGATGTGTGGTGAACAGTGAGTAATTCGTACAGTGAAATGATACAACCAACAAACAAGCACTCATCCATTTTAAGTATATATAAATATCTGCTGATCTGGAACTAAACATTTTTGATAACTGAAACGTAAAAATAAGGAATCCAAATAGAAAAAATAAATCTGACATACATTCCAATTCACTGTGTCTTTATTTGAATCACCAACACAAGTAACATCAACAACGTTTTGTAGTGTAATATTTCATTTTTAACAATTTTTAACTGTTCTTATGATTATAAGGTAATCACAGCATGCTTAGAACATCTAGTAAAATTTAAAAATTAAAATACTCTGATTGTCAAAATTAAAATTAAAATATTGCTTCTCAAATAACAGCTATATCATGTGCATTAAGCTGTACAATCTACTGCCATGTTTCCTTAAAGATTTGCCGGTTAGAAAATTAAAAACCTTTATTTTTAAAGTATTACTAGATAACTATTTTTACAATACTAAGGAATTTATAAATTTCTGTAATGATGGACATCTGAAACGATAAGTCCTGAATGTATAATAGGATCTATTTCCTTTTTCTTTTGTTATTTTAAATAATTGTTACTGATGACTAACTAACTCACTAAGGCCGCATACTGACATACTGACATACAGACAAACTGACATAACATACTGACTGCAAACCAACATGTAACGTACGGGATTGTAGTATCATATAATTTATCATTGTTAATTTATAATAGATAATGTATAATCGTTAGTGTAAAACGCATAATATATATATAATGTATAAGCTTAGTATATATTATATAAGATAAAATGTACAATTGTTAGTATATAAAGTATAATTGTAATGTTGAATATACAACTATCTGATTACTTTTAATTGCTAAATATAAGACACGACGACTTTAGGTTAGATTGAATTGTACAAAGATTTTTGCCCATTGACTTGCTCGCTGCATACATGTATACTGCTGTGTAACACCTTATAGAAATTACTGTGTTTTGTGCAATAAGATTAAACAAAAAAAAAAAAAAATACAACAATAGTCAATATTAAAATATGAATTGTGAATTGTATTGTATCGTAAACTTAAAACGTATTTAAACAATCTTACCTACTGCTAATATTGTGACTTATTTTAGACCTCGAGGAAAAAAATAGTGATAGCAAACTGAACCATTATCAATACATTTTTCATAGTGTATAGATATATGCTTAGAGTGGTCAATAAAAAAATATTTAATTATCTGTATAATTTTATTGATTTACTTCAAACACCATAGCCGATAATAATAGATTCCGATCGCATTCGGCTACAGTGACTTGGATCAAACTATTGAGAGCTTCGCTGGTGTGCTCTCACGTGGCCGACGTACCCTATACGTGCTGGAAATGTGCGATCACACATTTGGCTGCAAGTGGGCACATCTCCGACGTAGTTGTAAGTAACGGCCGCAGGTAGTCGTACCTTGAGCTTGTCTCGTATAGCCCACAATAAACCAATAACAAATCAGGAAAACATTGAAAAAAAAATTTATTACGACCTCATTCACGAGAATCTTTCAGAGAAAGTAAAAAAGAGTACTATTCCCTTTCGGAGAAACATAACTCGTATTATCGTAAGTCTATCGATCTCTTTACAAACTTCAATTGATATAAAATATAATGTAGGTATATTGAATACAATCGAAACCAGAATGAACAAGAGGCGATGCAATATACATACGTCATAACATTATAACAATA
>DWDU01002816.1:0-12261 GCA_018245575.1 Jemadia suekentonmiller
GATGAAGTCGTGGCATAGCTATTCCAAATTAGCAAACATTGTACACCTTAAAAGTAACGTTTAAATCTTTATTTCTTTGAATATATCCAGTGGCATAATGTTATTCGTGGGCAATACTGTTTATTACTATAAATGAGGGTAGTTTCTTCAGGTTTTATGAAAAACAAAGTAAAAATACTTAAATAGTACTGAAATAAATTATAATACACAGAGGCTTAATAATGATTGCCAAGTTTTTTGTACCCCTCGTTGCAAGTATCAGGGCAATTTACAGATAACCACACAAACAGTTTTCTCATATTCACTCGTTCATTCTCGTGATACAGAGACATTGTAAGTGATTGTACTTTATGCTATGATTAGCACTTTAAGGTAGGGAGGGAGTTGTCTGCCTTTGAATTTTTTGTCTCGCTCCATCATAATGTGAATACAAGAGATGGGTGTTATCAACATGAAGTAGACCACTGCACAACAGTGGGTAAAATATATATTGCAACAATATAATCTTAGCCTTTATTACATATATGTATTGTAATGTGAGAAAATGTAATCTTCTGAACTAATATATTATCAACGTTAGTACGAAAATCAATCAAACATCAAATTATTATCTGTACAAGTTACATAATTACTTGGGTATTATCTTGTACCCTCTGTGCTAGGAAATGTCTGAAATGTATAAAAAACCCAATATGTTGTAAGACAATGTACACACCAGTATATGGGCTGTTCCAGCAAAACTTAAATATTTTCTTTACTATCCACACTCCATAATGGCCTCAATTAGGGGTTGTTTTACAAAAAAAACAATCTTCTAATAGTGTGTACCCGTACCCAGAGTTGGAATTGTCTCCATATCTAATTTCTATAACATCTGTTTCGATACTTTTACATTTGTATCAACAGTTCTAGCTTTAAAATTTAACAGAGGTACTTCGATTTTTACAATATTAATATTGGACATATATACGGTATATTATATAGTATATAAAACTTACTTATTATTTTTGGTTTCACATTGAAAGGCGATCTTTGTGGGTGCTAAAATTAAAAATGTGATATATTATAATACCGAGAATGTATGTTAAATCTGACATAATATCTGCAAGTCAATATCTCGTCTCCATTAATATAAAAGGGGATTTCCATAAATAGCTTGCACAGTTACTTTCTCATTAGTAGGAAATAAACTTTACTTAGCTGCTTTCGTTTTGACACTGTATGTATATAGATTAGGAGAGTGACGTCGCATTTTAATTATGTTTGAACACATCCACATCACTTTTGCATTGTTCAAATTAAATGCCGGAACTATGGCAACGCAAGTGACGTCACGGGGCCAGTGCAAAGAATTGGCCTCGACTGTGCACACACTTTTTACATAGGTTTACAATAATAGAATTTTCTGGAAATAACACATAACCGCGCAGTCGAGAATGTTCTGGAACGTGGCTACTATCGCGCGGGTATTTATTGCGTGTTGACTTGATCACGAACCTCGGCGCGGCGCGGCGGGCGCGTCACGCGTAGCGCGCGTAGGGCGCGGCGGCGCGCGTCACGCGCGTCATGTTGGCGCACAGCTGCTGGTCCCTGGCGACGACGGGCCGAGTGTCACATCACGTGCATGGAGACAATGTGCATATGACCGAATAAACTGTCTTCGATTGAATGATGTCACGTTATGTACCAAATAAGCTTCGGTTAGAAATACACAGTCAAGAAAAATAGTAGAAACACTTAGAAATTTTAAGAATACTGCACTACAATCTTACGTAAAAGAAATATATTACTTTACGTTATATTTAATGTTGCAGATAAATTTTCTGTGCATATCAACGTATTTATTGAAACGTGTAATGACAAAACGAATACATCTTATGGATCATATAAATCGTACAAACGTGTAACATTGTGTGAATGTGATACATAATAGTCACAGCTAGTAACTCCATCTGTTATATGAATATTATATTAGTTACAACCACTAGCGCCATCTCTTATGTGACTATGGTACTAGATATAGTGGCGCCATCTGTTGGGCAGATAAGTACCTAATGTCACCCCAGCCGCCGTTGCCCTTGGTGAGGCGCTTGTTGTGCTTCGCGCCGCCCGCCGTCACCGTGATGGACACGCGGGCCGGGAACAGGTACTGCTTGGCGTTCTGCAGCAGCTTCTGCACCTTGCTGATCACCGTCGACGCGTTGCAGTTGGACTTCTTGTGGTGGATGCCGCTAGATATGGCAAACGATTCTTAGACTCAACTGCACGTACTATAAAGTCAACATACTATAAAGTTATATATTTAGTAAGATAATCTGATTGTCCATGAGATTGTTATTTGAATAGTCAATAATCTTGTGTGAGATTTTTCTCTGATACGAAAGCGCTGGTGACTACGCTGACGTCATAAACCTTTACCAGTCTGTCGCTGTCTATTTGTGTCGGAGCGGAGTCAGAATGGATTCCTCGACGCCGTGCCGCGATATAGGGTGTTGCAAGAGGCGACTAAACCTGGCGCTGGCAGATCGCGGTCTGCTTAGGCACAGCTAAATGCCATGGCCGGCTATAGGCAGCAGCATAGGCGGTGTGAGCTGTGCCCTGCGATCCCCAACCCGCAAGCACAGCGTGGGGACTACGGGCAACGCCCCTCAGGGGAGGCCTATGTCTAGCAGTTAACTTCAATAGGCTAATGATGATGATGACGATGAGTCTGTCGCTGGACACAGTTTGACCTGTCCTTATAAGCAACAAAAAGCGTTGTTTTTACCATAAAAAAATAAATGAAAGAAAAACCAAATGAAACACTGAAGTATTTTCTCATTCTCCCAAACTGGCAATATCGATTTTGGCAATGGACTCACCCCCTCATGCGACATCTACTATCTATCCCTTTGGAAAAGTACAAGCGTAAGGCAATGTGCCAAAAAAAAAATCTTCAAACTCACCACTCCCCTATATGGAAGACCCTGGGCCCTTTGCACAGTACGACCTTGAACTTCTCACGTCCTGGCCTGTTCTGGGAGAGATGCAACAGCGAGTAGTCCCAGTTGTAGTCGTCGTACGCGCAGAACTGCTCCTGCAGCTCCATGATGTTGTTCCACACCGTCCTATTGAACACCATGCCCATGTTATGCATGCTGGAATGCCACGGGGTTATTTCGACCTGGAACACAAAGCGGGCACCCATCATCCCCGTTAACATCAACACCTTAAATGTCATTGGAAGTAATAATAATTATAGGTGTGATCAAACAATGACACACCGCGGACCGACCACGAGCAGAATTGTAGTAGAATTTATTTCACTATCCGGCACCGAGGGTGTAGGGCTCACGTGCTAGCATCACGATTCACGATGTTAACACCTCAACATCACGACTAAATATTACGGGTCTTGCCACTAACGAGCTCTGAATTAAGCGGTTGTTCAGCTTTGTGATCATTAACTTACGACCCCATGCGTCATAAATGAATAGCTCTACAATTTTAAGCAGTACACACAGCCCACTAGAGCTGTCTGCGCAGGCGGGCTGAAGGGTAGTAAAATATTTATACAATATGGCGGTCTCCTGTCGGTTGTTAGAAGCGTGCTAACTCCATGCCTATTCAACTAGATCGTGCTTCTCATGCAAGGGGTGAGTGAATTGGGGTCATTCCGATGATCAAAATCCATATTTACAAATCGTCATGTCAACATATCTATAATATTATCGTCTATCAAATTGTTTTATTGGTTGGTATAGGAAATTTATTATTATACAGTGCAAATCCCTATTCATGACAGTAAATTACATAGTTTGCTTGTAATTTTCATTGTACAAATACGTGGAATTTGCATGTTTACACGTTTACAATTCTATGACAGCTATGACTTTTGACAGATACTAAATATGTCGTCTGTTTTGTCTATAGTGTGGTAACGGAAATTGACATTTGGCGGGAACATTCTGTCAGTGGAGAAAAACTTACAGAATTTGTGCAAAGACGATGAAAAAACAATGTTACTATTGGATCAATATTTAAAAAGGCTATTTTAAGAGCACATTTATTTTATTACTATTGATTTAAATAACTAGACATGCGCTTGTGAATCTTCAGATACGTCAATTGTACATTATTTGCCTAGACCACGAGAGATATGCTTCGTCGTCAATGCGAAAGTCAAATTGCAATGACGTGATTGTTCAATGATACAGAACACAGCCTCCATTCGGTATGCCTGATCTTCATGTCATCGACCGCACGGACAGGTCACTCAGTGCAATCATCCTAAGTAACAATGCAAGTTGAAATTCGGATAATACGGATGATTTAAAGCAATTATTTCATCCATTACCATATCCTTGAAATGCGTGTTTGACAAGGTATTGATTCAATCTAACATAATATATTTTACATTCACATTCGATGACTTACAAAAGGCACAATAGTACAACAAAATTACAAACATGCTTTATTACTAATAAAAAAAGTACACTATACAATCATATGAACAGAATTATCAAAATATAATCACCTGATATTTCGATACGATATCAGAACTAGTGGAACGTATTCTAGAATGTTCGATTCTATACAAGTTCGTTGCTAATGGTCAATGTGCAAGCGTCGGCTTAAGCAATCGAAGAGGCGTAAATTCTATATATCATATAAAGTAATCATGCGCCCATTCCTGGCATATTACATGTGCAACATATAAAGGTATATACATATATATATGTGAATTAAAATTAATTCTCTCTATTTACAAGTATCATTACGAAATTAAAGATATATAAATGTGAGCCTTAACAACACCGTCTTTAATAAAAGGTTAATGAAGGCATGTTTTACAAGAAACTATGCAATGACAAGGCAGTTCTCACTCCCTTCCAGTTGCGGCAGTAACGGAATTCAGCTGAGTCTTCCTTACTGGTAACGAGTCACCCCTAACTGATCTTCTGCTAAAATATTTATGATATATCTAGCACGCAATCCGGACACTGTAATATAGTTCGTTATATCCTTTGCAGTATTATTTTTTAACATAGAGCATGTTTTCTTAGATTTCTGTCCCAACAGAAGCCAGTACCACATACATTAATACTACCGATGTAGATACAGCGTCATCTAGTTATCCATTAGGTAAACTTTGAAATACACTGATATTAAGCGTCGTCGAGACTTGCTTTATATATCGATATATCGGTCATATTTAATATCTTTATTTTTGTAAGTCACTGAAACTTAAGTTATTTTCTTAAGTCGGTATGTAACAATTCAACATGATTAATCATAACTTTAATCATAACTTAAGTTACGACATTTAAAATTCAAAGTAATGGCTACGTCATTGCGCCATTAAATTGCCGCATTGATATAGATTTAGAAGAAACTGTGATGCGTTTAAAATAAAATAAAAAATAAACCATCTGTTACTTCATATTGGAAATACACTAACAATAAACAGCGAAAATAATTGTGTTATAACATATAAATATACATACATTATCATATTGCTTCATCATTACCGACTTAATTATCTGTATAACATATTTGTTATAGCCACACAGCGTTACATTTGTCTTCGATATTAGAAAAAAAAATTAATAATCTGTGGCCCGATTCTAAATGTCACATTTGTGTACGAGGTGACCTCGTGTGCCGAGTGGTTGCAAGCACGACTGCTGGCTGATCGGGAGCACCTGGCTTCGATTCTCGGATATTATTGCGTTTGTCGTTCTATCTTGAAGTTCGTATAACTTGGAGTAAGTACTTGGTAATGTACTACACTCCTCTGCCTACCTCTTCAGGGAGATACGTGCGTGAAAACGTATGTACTACGCGACCGAAAAGCACAAGGTAAAATTTGGTCGAAAGTTCTGAGGTAGAATGGACGGTGATACTTCTGAATAAAACATTTTGTATCACCTATAAAATATTATCTCGTAAGAGTTAGAATGCAAATATTAATACGCGTCCGTATAAACCAAAAACTGATGAAATAACTTTAGGATTTGGATGGCGTAATCCAGAGGTCATACTAATTACATCACACTGATGTGCTTATTGTGCTTCTATACAATTCTGCTTAACGTCAGAGCATAAAGTAACGAAACTATGACATCTTTCAAAGTAACGAATTGTGACTGAACAAAATGTGATACATTTTGTCTCACAGATTAGATATTAAAAAGTGAATTATAAAATTGGATACTGCATATCGCAGAGTAGGCAACGAGTTTTGAGGTTTCATGCCACAGTGCATGTGAAGAATTACGACGTACACAGAGTGAAACAATTCGACATTTAGCATCAGACCATAGACAAGTTATATGAAAAATATATAAAAATACATGTCAGTCGAATACCTTCTGTGTATTCGAGTATAGATTCGGATACACTTGGTAGTTCCACGCTTGCGTCTCCATCTGCCGCCGTCTCCTCTCCTCGTTGGCGGCCCTCACTTGCTGTATGTAGCTGAGGTTAAGTTGCTTCTTTCTCTGTTCCGGCGTGGGTGGATTTTAAGAATCATACCAGCGGGCACTACTGTTCACTTTTTGCAGGTTAATATTTTATTTTCAGTATACTGTGCGTTAGATTGAAAAAAAAAAAGAAAAACAGAATAACAACAGACGCAAATTAAACGTTAACGCGTGTGGTTAGCCCGAAGCTTGTCATATAATATTGTGATGGCTGTGTATCGGATGACGTTAAACACACTAACTAACTGTGCACCAGCTGTAGACGTGAGTGATGCAGGTGTTATGTCACTCATTTGTAAAATTACAGTGTAAATGTGACATCTTTGAAATGATATACATATGAAAGAACTTGAAGATAACATCTTCCTTCGTGATCGTTGGATATCACCTACATCCACTCATGTCTCGATTTTTTTATAGTGTATAGTATGATCTTCCCCCTATGTGTATATATGAATGTTGTAAATTAAATGTAATAAATGTTACAATAACATAATGTTTTTTTTTCTATGTGCATAACATCTTAAATTATTCATTATTAATATTGCCCACATCTGTACCCAATTTATTCCATTTTGTATATGTTTTTTGGCTAATATTTTCCTCAAGCCTACTAACTAATATCATTACATGTCATACTCTTGTATTTTTCCTACAATAAGTAACACAAATTCAATTCAATAATTACATTTTTTAACTTTTAAATTTTCATTGATGGTCATTGTGGAACCACTAACAAACTATCTTTTGACACTAAATGTTGCCATGAAATAAAAAAATCAAGTAAATGACAGAAAATTCCATCATTCATTTGCAGACATTTTAAATGGTAATCATTTAATTCTTTTTTATAAATATGTATTCATGTAACCGTTTCACATTTATTAAACCATATAAATGAAATTACTCCACAGAATTAAAAAAAATGCCAATAAAAAAAATACATCTGTTAGCTTTTTATAATAATAGCTACCATAACATTAACATAGATAAAATATACAAGATGGCAGCTGGTACATCCATTTGTATATTTGACTGAAAATAGATTAAGAATTATTCCTTGCATATTCCAACCACTCTCCATTGAAACTCGGTTTTTTTTTATTTAGCTTGTCACTTGTCGTCCTCTGATAGCGAGCATTTGGCCAAAAATAAAAAAGTGTATGTAGTAAGTTCATTTTGCGCGCAAACTAACCTTATCTCCTGTCAAATGATACTGATAGGTCTTCAAGTAGGTGCCGAGACATAGTATCTCGCAGTGTGGACAGTTCTTGTCCGCTGTCGCTCTGAGCAGGTGCAGCATGTGAATGAAGTCCTCGGCTACATAGTGGTCTTCCTCTAAGAACACCACCATACCTGAAGCAAGTTTGTAGGTACATAATGAGGTATATGCCAGCATGAATATAATAATATCTTGATTATTTACATTCTACAAGAACACTCTTATCTAACGCCATATCTAACAGAAGAATGATAAGGCTTTCCATAGTTAATGTCTTTAGAAGTAATATGTGACACCGCATAAGCCACTACTGTATTTAAAAACAATGAAAATGGAAAGTTTTTGTGCATATAATATGTAATTTATTAAGTAGACTGTGGCCTTAACCCGTCCATTCTATAAGGGCAAGATATATAACTGGGAAATGATAAAAGTTTTAATGATGGATCTCTTTAGAAGGAGAAAGGGGCACCAGATAAGTTATTACTGTAACTAGAGCGAGACATACTGTGTTGTGTGTTCACCTGTATGTCCAGCTGTGCAGTGTAGCTGATTGAACACTCGATTCGCCTTCCACCACCAATGGTGCTTCGTCTGGGTGTATTTCGCTTCTCTGTAGTGACCGTGTAGGTCCGGGTACAGAGCATTGTTGCATTTCAATTTCATCGCTCTGTGAACATATGAAAATAAAATTTAAATAAAACTGATACAAATCACACTGTCCGATTTCGAACTTTAAAATTAGCACTGTGTATAAATTAGAACTTCGATCTTTGTTACAAATCTAATCTATCTTTATATACCAAACGTCATCAAAATCGGTCTAAGAGTTGCGCCGGAGATATTGTTAACTTTTTAATGTAAAATCTGTGACAAGTAGGAAATATATAACTATTTTCTGCTACTCAATAAGAGATGGCACTAGTAGAACTTTGCAAAACTGATTAAAGGCCGACTGTACCATGATTTCTTCTATCTACTGCTTTAGGAAGATACAGGCTTGATGATACTTTATGCAAAGTTGTTTCTAATCTACAACAACAGCACTAAGACATATTTACATAACATAGATGTATTTGTATAATCTAAATGAGTGGGGGTTGACAACATGAAACATACTAGAAGCGAATTTTCGGTAATCCATAAAAATGGCGCTACACGATTTATTTTCAAATGGCAATGAGAATGCGTAAGAAACTGTCCACTGCCTACCCTATTGGGGCCATATGGGCGTAGCGTTTTATTGTAAATAAAGTGTATTACTTACTGCTCCAATTTAGCGTCCCTGGGACAGTCATTGGGATCCACGCCGGGGAATTCATTTGGATGAATCTGTATTGAATACGGATAGAATATTTGCATAACCTGCAAAGGAAACACGAACACGAGAATTATTTAATATAACACCAACATCTTGGGATATGGCTCTTATATACACAGCCATATGATCGCGAAGCACACTTAGTTTGCTGTGGTAACTAAATAATGTTCTAATTAAATAGATACAATTTTTTAATTATACTTATATAAATTGTTTTACATTCGGACACAGATCAAATTACACATGCTCGTAAAAATACTAGCTCTAGGTGGGAATCGTACCCACAGACATGGTCTCTACCTACGCCGTGAGGGACCTGGCGTGAAGATATGTATGTATCTAAGCCCCGATCATATACACTGACAACAGTTCCCACGAGTCGCGCGGTGGAAGATAATGCTTGTAAAACATTGTATGTATTGTTTGATAACCGCTGATTTTTATTAATGCGAGATACACGTATTAGATATCTGATAAGTATAAAGATATATGTGAATCATTTACGCAGTACTGACTTATCCAAAGTTTCAATAGGATAATGATTGAACAATAAAAAAAACCTCAATTATCTGCAATGGAATGGAATTTACATATCTGTTCAGCTGATCCTCATTTGGTTTACTTTCAATATTTCGACATTGTTTTACCTGAAAAACATTTATTTATTTACCCAAGCAAACAAAGCGATGGGCCACCAGATGGTAAGCGGTCACCAGCTCCTGCAGACACATTCAACACCAGAAAAGCTTCCAGTGCGTTACCATAACTTGAAGTCCTGTCTAGCATCAATGTTTACTCACCTTAGTGAAATCTATACTCCTAACTAAGCTGTTGATCTCTTCGTCGTAGTAGTCGTGTGAGAACACTAGCAGCGTCCTGTCTATGTCCTTCGCCTGCGCCAGCGACACGATAAGATGCCTCAGGTATGTCAGCCTCGTGTGGACCTACGAACAAGATAATAAGACTTAACGTAACATCACGCCTATTATCCCCGAAGAGATAGGCAGAGGAGTGTAGTACACTCTCACTTTTCACCAGTTACGTTTACGTCCCATTAGAGAATAGGTGGGGAGCCTATAGCACTACTAGAAAATCTAAATTAGAAAAATTCTATAGTGCCCGAACCCGGAATCGAACCCAGGACCTCTTGATCGGCAGTCGCGCTTGCAAGCAACACGACCAACGAGGCAGTCGAAATTAGTATTATGAGGGATGAAATAATATGGAAATATAAACAATAATGTGTTTGGCGCTTTAAAATATAATTATGTTCCTAATAAATAATTAGTGTAGTATAATACTGTGTCCAATTCCCTATAATGTAGGTACGTCGAATAGAATAAGTTTAAAAAAGAAAATATGTCAGATGTCATTTAAAAAAAATTTTGCTATCTGTATTTAGATCAAAACTGTTATATTATATTGTTGAATATTATATATGTATTTTTAAACACATTTAACAAAACCAGCGATGGACGAAGAGGAATTATTGGTGGTAGGTAGCACATAGGCTTGAACACTGTATGGAAAATTTCTTCCAGTGAGGAACTTCCTCTATTAATGCAAGTGAAAATAGTACACCGAAAATAAAATTATCAAGAAAGATTTCTCGAGTATATAACGGATAACAGTGCGGAGAAAAAACTCACGTGGTGACGCGAGTGGAATGGAGATTTTGGAATGGAGATGTGTTTACATTCTAACAAAATTATTGGGTTTTTTTTTATCAACTGCCACCAACAACCCATAAATTTATAACAGGTGAAAGATGAGAGTAAAACACTCCCCTGTCTACACCGTTGGCTAAAATACAGGCATATTATGGCCGTGCGTGATTGTCCTAAGGGATTCTATCGTTATTATTCATAATCCACAGCAGAAGAAGAAATCGGAGGCGCCGGCGGCGAGGCGACGCGCCCCGAAGCTCGTGATGCCGCGCCGCACGCCGTCCGTCGTCATACCGCCGAAACGAATTGTTTACATAACAGCAGACAAAACAACTTGTATCGAATGTCCATGCTTCCCGAAACAAGAGCCCTACATTTTTCCAAAGTAAGTGAAACTATGAACGAATCGAGAAAGGTAAATACAGAATATCTTACAATATTTCGTTCACGGATTAGTTCTGTATCTGGACAAGTTTCTCCAAAATCAGAAGGGACTTGAGACTTTCATCTTTATGATACTCTAGTTGGTGTTGTAAGAGTTTGGGCTAGTTACGCTTGTTTTCTACGATCTTCATAGAAGTCGGTCACAGATGTAAAGGGGAGAGGGGGAAGGGGCAGGGAGACATGATACTTGCTACTGCCGCCTACTCGCTTGCTACTGCGCTTGCACATAAAAATATATCCCACGAGGTAACAAGTTTAAATGATACTTCATAATTTCCTAGTTCCAACCGACTCATAGTTATAATCACACATCCAGAGAGAGTTGGACATCAATAGAGTGGAAAAGCATAAAGGTCATCGACAAAACATTTCTTCACTTGCAGAAAACTAAGCCCATGTCAGCATTCACCAGAAACACTTTTCCACTTAGCATCAATGGCTGTTGACAAGCTGGTCTTCCCACCGGCGCTGACCTGGAGCGAGGACGACGTGGTCACTTGGATATCCGAAGAACTTGGATTACCGGACTATAAAGTAATAATAATAACATAATCTCAGTTCTCATATATAATTTAATTTGAATTTAAGCAGATCCTTTGCTACATGGTTCAGACGGATGATAAACGTCACAACAAAATTTCTAACATACATACGTACATTTCTTAACGCCAGGTCCGTTACGGGATAGGCAGAGAGCACAGAGTCCCAAATATCTATATCTTTACAGACTTATCCTTATCAAAATTTATTAATTCATACTTCATTACTTACAGTCCGGAATGAGGACATAAGGTCACGACTGACCCAACAGACAGGGCCTCTATCCACGAGAACAAAATGCCAATGAATTTCATACTCCTCGCTTTGCTACAATTTTCATACCCAAGGTATTTTTTTTTTAAACAATAATCAACTAAGACACTTCTGATTGTGATTCTTTTCATTTCAGGAGTGTATTCTGGATAACCACATAAATGGCATGCGGCTAATAATGTTAGAAGACCCATCCAAGTTGGCGATAATCAACATCAGAAACTTCAAGCACATTCTGGTAATACTTTATCAGTAAATAAATAAATAAATATCTTGGGACATCTCCACGCACGGCCATCTGATCCCAAACTAAGCGTCAAGAGAGCTTGT
>DWDU01002817.1:0-12260 GCA_018245575.1 Jemadia suekentonmiller
AAGTGGTCCCGCCATCCACCTGTCTTTCCTAGAACGTAAGCAATTTTACCTTTAGTCTATGAAATACTGTCCATATATTCCGGATATATGAGTGTGCTACTTCTAGCAAATATTATAAGTGTAACTTCCAGAAAGTAAATAAAGAAATAATACAAGTCGTGGTATTTGTATATAGTTACTTGGTAAGTTTGTTTTAGTTATTATGAGTCGACTTTCGACATATTGTCCGAAAAACAATAATTTATCGACTGTTCGTGTAGTATAATATAACTAGCTAATGATAAATGTATTATGTAACAATACAAGTTAATTTATGATACAAGAGGAATATTTGGTAAATTTTAATTCATCACAGTTATACGATCATACATTCTTATGTCTATGATATATGTAAATTAGTGGTGATTCTATCTTATACTTAAGCCTTAAATAAGAGGCCACATAATTTCTACATTGCATACATATTTCTACAGTTAAACATAATGGGCTTAGGTTACCAGTGTAATAAATAACATTGCTTCTTACTTATACTTATTATATTACTTTAAACAGAAAAATTCGCTACCTTTCCTAATAAAGTCGTCTTTGACGATTCCCATTTTCTTGAAGTCGGCGAGGTTAACTGAGGTATTGTTTTTGAAGTTGTCAAATTTGAGATGATCGCAGAGCGCCTCGTACTGTTCATCGGTGTAGTCCTTGCCGAAAAACTTAGCTAAACGCCTTGCGACGCCTGGCAGGTCCTACAAAATTACAGTCTAAAATTTTGTCACTCAGGTCCAGGTCATTGGTACACAACCCTAATTCGTGAAATTATTGTAATTTGGTTAATTAAATTTAATATTACATGATCATATTTCAGGAAGGATAAGGTCGTAATTAAACCGGTACGCCAAAGTAACCTCTTAATATTCTCTGAGACCTAAGCACTCTGTCTAGCCACTCTTGGCCAATGTGATATGCTAATGACTTTATCCTCTTATACCTACTGATAGCATAATGACTAATAGCAAAATTCTAACCGATTTCACACTGATACTGGTTCATGCTCGCATGTAATAATAACTCCTTTTATTGCGTAATGTGGCTCATATTAATGATTGCTTATTAATTTGTATGCTGGAGAAACAATAAGTACTATTAATTAATAAGTTAGCTTAAAACACCCTGCTTTAATTATTTTGCGTAGTGTTGGTGCGCACAAACCTTAGAAAGTTCCTCGTAGAATATGAAGGTGAGATTTGGATGGTTTCGCTGACGCCAAGACTCTTTAACATGCTCAAAGTATGGCGTCCAGAGAACTGAAAAATACGAGTACATTTATCATCATATAGGATGACGGTAAATGCGAAAAGCTCAGTAAATATTTTTTACTACCAAATGATCAGCATCGTTAAAAACTATATGCATACATTTACATTAAAATGATAGAAGTACCTTTGTGCGTCAGGAAGAAATTCCAGAAAGGCTTAAACTCTCGATCACTTGGAATAATATTGGAAGATTTGAAATGATAGAAGTTCGACACAGCTACATCTCTGGGATCCCGGGCTACGTAAACAACCTGTATCGAAATGTGTAATATATTCGCTTGTTAACTTTGTTCTAACTGGTATTGACCAAACTTATTATAATTGTGTCCCTCGATAATTGTATTAATATAATTATCACGATATTTATTTAGTGTAAGTAGTTTCAAAAATAATTTTGAATACCTACTGTACCGGAAATATTCAATAAATGACTTTACACGTTTAATTAGTTTTTGATTAAGTGAACCTATTTGGAAATAACGTGAGTGAATGATTAAAAGTACATAGGGTGAAACAGTAAAACAATTAAGAATTTACAATATTTAATTACAGAAGAATGTCTGAAGAATTCGTATAAAAATTGTTGTTGATTTAACAACAACGATTTTTATGCGAATATTGTTTGAATTATTTATAATTTTTAGGTTGTATATTACGATTTATTTATAGGTACACTACAACAAATAAGTATTTGTTTAATCGATTAGAACATTGAATTTTATTTCCATTAGTATTAGACAATTTGACAACTATTCCTCCACAAATGGCAGGATCGAGTCTTTTAAAATAATACAATGTCGTCAAGTGTTCTTTGTGTGTTTTCCCTGAAATTTGCATTATTACCTTAGCAGTATCTAGAAGTTTCGGCGGCAAAAGTGACAGAGGCATGTGGCTCTTGATAAATCGCGGTGATGGTGTTGTTTTCAATTTCTCTAGATCGGCAATTATATGTTCGTCAGCGATACTTTTGTCTATTTGTAAATCAGTTGGAAATTTTAGTTTTAATAATCCTCCAATTCTGTCAAATCATACATAGTAAAATTACGAATTGTGTTTTTAGTACCCTTAAGTAGAACATATAAAAGTGGTGCAATTTGTCAACTTACTCTGCGAATGGAAACCTGGCCATGAGAGAAGTGGATTTGGCTGTTTCGAAATCTAAATCGTTTTGTAGTAACCAAACTAGGTCCTGAGTCCACGTCGTACCTGTGAAAATAAGAAATCTTGATGTTATTCATTTTTGTAGCTCGGTAGGTGCATAAGTTTTGGACAACACCCGTAAACTTGAAGGAAATTGTTTTGGAGTACAGGCGGTCACAACTCACTGTATACCTAACCTTTTTGCTTTGAATAATGCGGGATTTTTATTCATGGCAATGTATTCTATTTCATTAATTAAATATTCGATTTAATTAATTTCTGGAAATAAACGCTAAGAGATAATGTAAAATTGCTGCAGCGGGAAAAGAGATGTATTCATTTCATTATCATTTTTGCAGTACCTGCAGTTGTCTGTGATGCTGAATCCTAAATGAATAATGTGTTTGGTAAGAGCTTCATCGAAATCATGTAGGTATAAAGAGAATCATATAAATAATAAAGCCGAGGTTCCACTTGGTCAATCATATTTCAGTTGCTACCTCTGAATGTTAAGTTGAGGTTCCCGTGTCTATAGCACTTTGTCTAGTGTACACTGCAAACTAGAACGTAATAATGAACGTGATAAGGCTTTTTGGTAAAAAAAAATACCTAATGCTTGCACAGAAGCACGAAGAAGAAACGAAAAATGCTTCAAAAAGAAGTAGTGATATCAAACCTGATCTCGGAAAGGTCGTAACAAATGTATCACTGGGTCTCACTTCCATGTTGTAAAGATCTACCGCAACGGTATCGAACTCCTTCAATAAAAAGTAGCCTTCAGGCCCGAGGCGGATGAATTTTGTTAATAAATCGCCTGAAAAAGATTATTTACAACAAAGAATATTAATACAAATAAATACTTAATTTTTATTATACATAATCACGATAGATATATTTTAAAATTGTCCTTTGTATAATTTATAATAAAATATTAAATTTTATTTCGTATGTTAAGGTTTATGTCTTTAATTAGGCTTGAGATTTTCTTTAGAGTATGGATCTCACCTTTTTGGTCTAATATCTGTATCATTTCAACTTATCGGAAGCTTTATTCCAGTCAATGGCAATCTAATATGTTTGTTACCGCCAATCCATTGTAATGCACTTTCTATTGTGATATACAAAGTTGTCAAAAATGTCAGAATCCGAAAACTCCAAGAGTCCTGGACAACCAGTCCTTTATTCCAGCAGTTACAATAGTTTCCGTCTAGGCAGATGTTTCTTAACAGTGATATCAGCGTGTAAACATCTTAGAAAACCTTAACTTAACCCAGGTTTTATTTAATGTCAAAATTTGCTTATAGATGGTTAAACGCTATTTTTTGCCCTCATAGCAAACCAGTTAATTGAAGCTTAGAAATAAAAGGCGATATGTGACTAATTAAAACTTAAAAATAATTGTACAAACTTACGGTTGAAGTAATTCAACAGCTCTTCTGTTTCTCCAGAATTTAATTCATGAATTTTAAAGGCATAATCAGTCTTATTTACACTCGCCATATTGTTGTCGATCAAGTATCGGTGCGTGAGGTCAAAGCGTTGATAGATAATGAATTATTTTTTGTTGACATCAAATATATATGTTAATGATAACAAAGAAACATTTATATCTGAAAGATAAACTTATTACGTAACTTAACTTAACGGCCATAATCCTAAAAGAGGTAGGTAGAGGAATGTAGTACACTCACACGTGACATCGGTTACGTTTACGTCCTACTATAGAGTAGGTGGTGTCCCTATTGCCATACACCGGGTACTTATCAAGACTCCGAGCCACTACTAGGAAAAGTAACGTAGAAAATTCCAGTAGTGCCCGACCCGGGATTTGAACCGAGAATCATTCAATCGGCAGTCACGCTTGATATCAACACGACCAACGAAGCAATCTAGAACTTATAACATCAATGAAGCAACTACTGGCTGCGTCTGCTGGTCGGTGTATGCGCTCAGAGACTAATGAGAAGATTGTATATAAAGAAGGTATGCATGATCATGTTTAAGTTAATGTTGTCTAAAATCTCCGTTAATTTTATGCATTTTTATAACTTGCGCGGAAAAATCATTAATCATAAAAAATCATTAAATGAAAAACCACTTTCGTATTCATGTTTATTTATATATTATATGTATTTATACATAAATTTTTATTCCCTGTTTTAGTTAAACTTTGAAAATTTAAACTGTTTTCTTTATTTTAAATTTATTATTTATTATTATTTATTTATTTATTATTTATTTATTTATTATTATTTATTTATTCTTTATTTGTATACCTTTGTGTTGGACACTCTATTCTTATAAAAAATATATCTGTTTGGGGTGAAGTTGGAAAATGTTAAACGCTAACACTGATATGAGCGCTGTACTGATGAGTGAACTCGAGTATGCTTTGTTGAAGGGACAACATTTTTATTAAACAAATGGCAACACTATCGCCGTGATGGCAACACCTTCGTCTATAACAGGATGTTGTCAACACCTGTGTAAATGAAGCCTATTTTCTGCAAGGGTACAACAGCGATTCAGTTGAGGCAGGATGATCCAATTATTTAAACACGCCCTATCTAATTTATGTATAACATAATGTGTTATGTGTAATATCTATCAAATTGTAATGCACGATGTGATAGATATAAAATATGTTACGAATGCGCAACACAGTGAACACAAAACGCGTCACAAGCAAACCCGCGCAGGAGCGGGGTCGACGCGGCGCGGACCACTCACGGTCTCGGACTCACGAGAGAGAGAGAATTAAATACTTGTACAATTCTGCAAATATACATCGAGCATAAAAAAAATATTTTCAATTACAACAGTCCATGCCACAGAGCTAACAATATCTTTAAATATTTTATCATTTTATTGCACCTATTGCACCATCACTGCAGATAAGAAACTCTTGGCCTTAATTGATTAATGTATAGATTACAAGTTATTTGTAATAAACATAACATTACGCCTGTAATCCCCGAAGAGGTAGGCAGAGGAGTCTAGAACACTCCCACGTTTCGCCAGTTACGTTTACGTCCCATCATGGAATATGTGGTGAGCCTATTGCCATGCACCGGGCACAAATCCATACTCCGAGCCACTACTAGAAAATCTAAATTAGAAAAATTCTATAGTGCTCGATTCGGATATCGAACCCAGGACCTCCTGATCGGCGGTCGCACTTGCAACCAACACGACCAACGAGGCAGTCGGAGGAAAATAACATACTTAATAAAAACGTGTTTTTCTGTAATGTATTTAGTATCAGCATTGCATCCGTGCGAAGCCGGGGCGGGTCGCTAGTATCCTATAAATATCTCTAAACGAGCCACATGACAGACGACAAACACGTGTTCCAAACTTTCAAGCTCTATGTGTTGGTCTCATTCAGATTTTCATGACCTACAAGTGAATCATAACGACATACCTTATAAAGACGCAAAGTAAAATAAGTTTATGACATCACGAGTTAAGTTATTAGGCGTTTGCGATAGTTTTTATCTAATAACGTCTATGTACGTACGATTACGATGTTTTGTTAAATTGTTCGCGGAAGTGTAAACGCTGATTGCTTACAATTTTTGTACCATCGTATCATGCATCGATGCATCAAATTTTTAAAATGTGAACGTGTATGTAAACCAGTGTTCATAGACTTCATGAATTGTTATACAATTGTATGATGAAACTTTTAGGTATACGAAATTTCACGCGATCACCATCATAAGTCGTTCGGACATAAAACACGTTTACTAACCGCTAGTGTCATAACGCCGTAGTAAATATTTTAATAAAATTTTGCGAGGCGAAATTTCTCGATAAAAGCTTAGTGCCCGAAGTTTCACAATTAAGCGTCGGTCGACTTTCCAAGGTGGATTTATTAAAACGTTACCTTGCTTGTTTTTTTCATTGTTTCTTGTGAAACTTCGTAAACAATAAGCTGTTGTAATTATTTTTATCTTACACATGTGAGGAGTTAGGGACTGTAAGTGTTTTATTGTTTAATATAATTTGATATAATACCACGCCTGTGTTTTCCCATAAGGGTAGGCAAAGAAGTGTAATAATTTTTCACCAATTATATTATAGGCCCCATATAATAGGGGTAAACCTAATATCTTAACACCCAGTAATACTTTTCTCGGCCCCTAGGATCGAACCCAAGTCAGTAGTCGCGTTTGCAACCACTCTACCAACGAGAAATTCACTGTAATATTTATACATATTATCGATAAAAAAAATTTACTTAACAGAGTCTAAGTTTAATTACTAGAGAATGCCAATTGGCACTAAATCTCCCTATTGAGTAAAATAATGTTTAAATTAATTAATAAAATAAAAAATTCGAAATAAAAGCACCTTACTTATAGCGCTGTGTTATAATTTTTGAATAGACAATCTAATGCATTATAGCTGTAGATATGAACTAGCGATCCCAGTCATCGGCAATACGTTTGATACTGCTTAAATTTCAAGCATAAATAATGATTCACGTATTTTGAAAACGTCTCGATATATATATCAATTTCTTCAACAGAATTACCAGATTGTGTTGAGCGTTGAGAGAAAAATCTAATATCTCCGCTTAAAAATAAACAGTATTAACCTCGGCTTCACTTCCAACAAGAATATACGGGCGTATTACATTACTTGAATCGTTTACCAAGAAAATGCGGTCTTGGTTATAAATCCTAGTTTAACACTCGGTTGGGTGAAAAAAAAAACGACGAGTGGAAGTGCCTCCCCTGGAGAGGCTCAATCTTTTATGGATGGTACATTTCTCAACTAATAAATTTTGCGTGCACTGTTTATATTTCGGGAACATGTTTGATAGGCATTATTAGGTATTTATGAAGGTTTTGTATTTTATTATATAAGTGTATAGTACATATCCTTGTTTGGCAATTTTCGACCTCGCTGGTCGAGTGATCTGGTGGTCCTGGGTACAAATCCCGGTTTAGGTACTATTGGATTTTTATAACTAGATTTCTATTTAAAATTTCTAATAGTTGCTCTAAGTGTGGATTTGTGCCCGGTTTATGACGTTAAGCTCACCACATATTCCGTGATGGGACGTTAACGTAGCCGGTGAAACGTATGAGTGTACAACTCATCTGCCTACAATCAGAGAGACACAGGTGTAACGTTATGTTAACATAACTACAATAAAACATTCGTAAAGAATGACACAGACCATCATTTGTTCATCAATTCCACATTTACCTGATCACGTACCATTTTCTTTAATTTTTTGTTTGTATAAGATAGTATAAGTGATTGTATAAGTGAAGATTACAAAATAACATATATGAAAAAGTGTTACATACACGTCTTCACGCCAGGTCAGTTGCGATGTAGGCAGATAGGACCGAGTGCAAAATATCTCTAATCTTACAAACACGCCATGTTTCCTCTACATTCATCACTCTCTTCATATATACACGCCCGTTTTGGAGATTTCTAACTCTCCTAAACTAACTCTTAACATCATCACTACTAAAACAGTAATTGTTCTATATACATAGATTATTGTATATACATATAAATTAAATTTACAAAATGCAGCGATTTCCTGCAACCTATTATAAATCCTCGATGCGACCACTTCAAAGTATATATTACACATTACGTGGAACCACGTCAATAAATTGTCGATGGAAATGTAAAATGAATGATATTACAATACGGAATTTATAAGCACATCGTAAGTCATAAGCAAGATTTATTTCCTAATTTATTCTGTCGCGAATTATCCGGCGCCTGATCGTGAGGGATATGCAACGGAAAGTCGCGAAGAAAGAACATCCTTATAAATTTCTATTTTAACCATTATTACACAATCACTCTTGTTCAACTATTAAAAGGACGTTCTAATCAAGTGACTTGTAGACCACACAAAATTCATACAGTTCGCCTGACACGACCACCAATATTCATTTCTAAAATCAATTTTCGTTACATCTACTGTGTTTATCGCCACTTAGTGGTTATATAACTACGTGGATATTAGGGCTGACCACCTCACTATTTAGGAGTAGCAAATAGCATCAACGAAGTTTTCAAACAGTATCTAATCCTGTTACAAATTACCATAAGCGATGGCAACCACTTGCCACTCTCGAATCTTAAAAAATCTGTTGCGAATCTATTATATCTTTAAATCACCATTGTCAAAAACTGTTAATGCATATAACTAAACTTGAAATTAGTCTCTAACTTCGATATAATTTTATTTAAAGTATTTGGGTCTAATCATATATAAATTAGTTACATGTTATTCTGCTGTAATTATTTTTTTTAATTCATTCAATAAAAGTGGATATCGTTATAATATTATATTATGCTCCATAGAAACAACGAATCCGTTTATAACAGGAAAAACGTTAAATATGTCTATAGAGATATTAAATTAACAATATTAATAGCTAATCCATAACGGAACGTAAAGGTAACTGAAAAACGTGGAAGTATACTACATTCCATTGCCTGCCTCTTCAGTGATTACAGGCGAGATGTTATTTTTTTACGTTTAAATTAATATTGTAATTTCCCTGCACTCATAAGAATTTTTAAAGATATTGCTTGCAAATTCTGTAATATAATGATACATAAACTTGAGAAATAAATCCGTAAAATAGCAACGAAATTTACTAACTCATCACGTTGCTGGTGGCGATGGAGTGCCTCAGGGCTCACTTTGGCCCTTTACAGTTCCTCCTCATAACGACTTCTTTCTTCTCACCACAACAAATATGATTTCAAATTTTAGAACTGATTTAGATAATATATAAAGCAGATAATACCTACTCAGAATAATTTGGTAGGTAAATATTTCAATTTCAATTTATTTGATATTTTATTTCATTGCCTCGTTGGTCGACTAGTTGGAAGTTTGACTGCTGATTCACAGTTCCTGGGTTCGATTTCCGAATCAGGACTATTTGATAAGACGTGGCTATTTTTATTGAAATCCTTAGTAGTGACTTAAATTCTCGATTGGTGCCCGGTCAATATGGTCACCACCAATCCCATGAACGGACGTAAATATAACTGGCGAAACGAGGGGGTGTAGGTACTATACTCCTCTGCCTACCTCTTCGAAGATAACAGTCGTGATGTTATGTTTGTTACATTTATATAGAGGAACAGCCAGTGTCCTGTACTCAGTTTTTATTATATAAGTAATTCCTTTTCTTTGCATTTATCTGTACAGGCTCAGGTGGGTAAAATAAAAAATTAACAAGTCTCAACTTTTACGCGCCAAGTTTGTTTGCAACTTGTCGTACTGTACAACGAACAGCGATAATAATAATTGACATATTATATATGAATGTATAATAATTATTATACGTAAACATGTATTTTCTTTATATTTGTTATGTATATTTATTTATAATAATATCATATAATGGTCGATACCTTCCTCATCGATGCTCCTTCTACTATGAAACACAAGCATTGAGTATGTGCAGACCGCAACCTCCAGGCCATTATTCGACGTAATTCGTAGAATACAATATACAAATATCGCAATGAACCGCGTTTAGCGCAACTATATTAATACGTTCCTGTAGTTATAATACTTAGCTAGTTTCTATATCATCATTTTTCGGTGCCATGCTCTATTGTAATTGTGGTCGCATCATCACAACTGCCGCGAGATTGGTTTTGTGTGATTTGTGTCTGTATTTCGTGCTGTTTGGTGCCTGAAAAGCAAGTGTCTCTCGAAGTGAGTATTTCGTATCTTTGCTCATTTTAATCCTGTAATTTGTGTACGTACCAACATTCCGCATTTCACTTGGTAGTATCCTATATTTGAATATTCAGAACGTTTATGGGACCATGTTTTCCGTTTCTATAACGGGAAAACAAACTGTAACAAAAAAAAACAACAAATAATTAACTCCTAGTTTACCGATTAAACACAAAGAATTCTAAACAATTACATCAAAAAAAAATTGAAATCATATTGTATGTAGTATAATTTAAGATGACGACGTCAATATTATGACAACGAAATGTCGATCACTCAGGTCACTACGTCCATCTACTATAGAGAGGTTGTTAGAGATTTTAACAGTAATATATTAAAGAAATCATATCCATTATCTATGAATTAATTCATACTTACATTGTAAATTTTATGTCATGATAGGAACTGGCTTACATATAGACCAATATCGTGGTACTTTTAAAGGAATGAAATATTTCTAAAGTATTATATATTGCATCATTTATTTTACATGTTCATTCGCGGTTAGCTTATGATGAGACACGTTGTTTAATAGCACCGTTGATTGCAGATCATCCCGCCGAAAGTTCCGGCCGAATTTCACGAAGCTTAAACATACACCATTCATTTTGTATAAAGAGAGAGAATATTAAATTTCCCAGGGAAATCTTCCCAAATAATGCAGATGTGAAAATGTTTTGAACAGCATTTACGTAGCCCGAAATTGAAATTAATGAAGCTTTTATTAAAAGTACAATATTTCTAACACGATAAATGTTTCAGTAGACAAATTTATTTGCTAATGGATTTTCGAGGTTTACAAGTGACGTTTATTGCTTAATAGATTTCCACTAATAGTTAATGTACTCGTAGAGTCTAACGATTCTATGTGTACCCTACCAATGTAAGTTGGAGGAACGGTTCCCTAACTGTGGGTGGTTGGAACCATATGTGAATGACAGAATTGCTGGAATACTGAAGCCACAATAATATGTTCGACACATGTGTCGTAAGAACGCCGCTACCATTCTCTATATGCGCATAAATATTATCACGATGTATAGTCTTCTTAAAGAAAAATACTTATAAGCATCAAAAATATTCATAAAATTTCTATAGCATGCGAAATGTGTTCACCCGCTCATAGTCAGCATGGTAGATTGCGGCTTTAAAATGTCTTGTCCTGAATGGATGTCGGCGTCTAACATTGGAACGACAAACAGTTTGACCCTGAATATTTGAATTTGTAATATTGAGTTGGCCAAACCCACAACCCACATTTTTCAAAATTAAGCATATATTGGTATACCTGTGATATTAACTATTAGTATTGATGATTTGTTATGTGGCCTTCTGCCGACTATCACGTCCTATCTACTGCATCAAATACTCTGGTTCTTACCCAAAAAAATATCAGCATTGTTTCGTTAATATAAAAACGAACCTGTCACTGGGTTTTTTCTTTTTTTATATAAAAGTTTTACGAATGCCATCAACATCCTCGCCGTGCGTAAAGTTGCCCTTAGGAAAATCAGTCTTATTAATGATAAGTAAGATTTATGTTCGCGCGGCCCTGCTCACTGCTCTCATGAGACCAGCATGCAGATTTATGTGTACCTATTATACGTGTATCAGGTTAAGGAACGTATTGATCTGAACTCTGTGTACGATATATTTTCACTATGTATTATGTTTAGTATGTTGCTAATTAAACCTTATTCGATTGTTTCTAAGTTGTCAATTCATCCAGTAGTACGATGGTTGATTATAAATTGTAGTGATTTTTCGTATTTCGAAGGTAGGTCCAAAACAAATCATCAGTGTATTTAGCGACATCAAACTGATAATCGTCGATGGACCAATTGAACGAACGATGAATGAATGTACACAATTGAATGTCTATATTAAATATGGCCACCCATTTTGTGACCACAACGTATAAAATTACATTTTAGATATTTCAATTTAATTCGAAATGTTAATCGGAACTATCGCTCTGTATGTTTGATTTCAATTCTTCACAATTTTTAATTCCAATCACGATATAATACCTTTGTTTATAGGTAAAATATTTTTTTAAC
>DWDU01002818.1:0-12259 GCA_018245575.1 Jemadia suekentonmiller
GTAACTGGTGAAACGTGGGAATGTTCTACATTCCTCTGCCTACCTCTTCGGGGATTACAGGCGTGATGTTACGTATAGTTATTGTACCTTGCCATTGCGACATATTTTTTCGAATATTAATCTTACGGCAATGCTTTTAAATGTTATTGCAGGTGCCTTTGTGAAAGAAATATCTACCTTAAGGATGGACGTGGTGTATGTAGAGTATTTCGCGTAGGCCTTAACAAGTAAACTCATAAAGCCTTCTTGTGCTTTTAATACCTGATTGTATGCCTTCTATTGATTCACAGTAAACGAGTAAGCGATATATGCTTTAACCGTAGTCTGTTATATTGTTGTATAAAAAGTATGATTTAAAATATTTTGTTATGAGTGCCTTCATACATGTGATACTTTATCATTATAAATGTATTATAAGTGCGTCAGTTTTATAAGACACATTAAATTTAATTTCGCTTAAATTACGCCGAAAATCACACTCGAAACTATACTTTAGCTAACTAAAGTATATCTTTTCTCTTAACGCTGGCTATTAAGCAAGTACGTTAATGAGAGATCGAGAGCTCTATTGCGTCGATCTAGAATTAGTGCTCGTACTAGCTTCATTAGGCCAAATTAGGGGGCAATACGGATGTTTTATTGACTGATAAAACTGTATGTGTCCTCGCATAATATGGACGGACGTTCAAGAATGTTTACTAAGAAGAGTAGCGTTCGCTCAAAGGTTTTTGTGTGCCTGTTGTTTATGGGCTCGCTTGGGTTAGTTTTTGCTTTTACACAATACATGAACAATAATATTAAAATATCAAAGTTTGTTTAAACTTTATGTCCGCGGCGTTTGTACGTTTTGTCATACTTGGCGGTCTGTTTGAATGTTTATTCTTGTGCGTTATTACCTAATGACAAGAGTATATATTTAATGTGTAATGTCATTTTATCTTAGCTAATGAAGAAGACATCGGAAATAGTGTGTTTAACATTTAGTGGTAAAAAATTAGATGCAATATATAACAGATTACTTTGTTTATAAATGTATACACATTTGTGAATTCTTAATGATAATTCTTTAATGATCAATGTATAGCCAGTCAATGTCCTCTACTACCCCATAAGGGACCGTTGCGATATAATAAAAATATTTTCGTGTAATAATTGAACATATTTTTTGATAATAAAAATAAAACCCGTTCGAGCCGCTCTCGATAATCAAGTGATAAATATTCAACGCACCAACATGCCATAGAAGAGTCGTTCAGCTTCACGAGCACTATCGTCGAGAACAAAACAGACAAGGGTCCACATGACGCAGCGAGTGGGCACTTTGACCTGCCTACGCACCACGAGACGCCGGGGAGTCCTGCATTTCTTAATCACACTATTTACATATTTAATTAGTTTTACTATCAACTATCCAGAGTCGATTTATGACTGTTAGATTTAACATCAACTCAGACGTAGAGAGATTTAAAGGTATTATAGAACGAAACGAGCTAAATGTCCTGGTACAGGACGGGCAGCAACGTGGGCGGTTCGAGAAGCTATTCTCTGCGATTACCAATCCGCACGCCCAGCTGTGGGCTGAGAGAGGCTGATGATGATGAGGGCTGAATAAAATAATATTCTAATTGGACACCAGCAGGGATAGTTTTGTTAACGTGTATAACGATATGTATCTAGGTATCAATTTTGGTATACATTTTAGAGTTAAATATACCTATCTAGGTATATTTATAGGTATATAGGTATCTATATTTAACCGTTACATGTATCGTGAATATCGCAATCAGTCTCCGCTGCGACCTCGCTGGAATCGGCGGGAGCTCATGAAGAAGGATATCGTACAGATACGAAAATAGTAGGGCCGTCAAAAAAAACATACGTGACTTAAGCCAGTACATGTACAATCATGTAGAGAGGCATACCTTGATGAACATCCCTTTTAATCTCTCCCCATCGTAATGTACACTCTCATTTAGATCCATAGCGGCTTGTTAAAAGCCGCTCAACGAAAAAGTAGAGATAGGCCTTTGTAGAGACTTCATTGTCTCCAAGACAATACGTCGTTCTAATAATAGAAACATCTTTCTTTCAGCACTCTCTTTCTGTGGGTGTCATAATTGGTACCGTTTCTATTGTTTTAAAGAAGTAGAGTTGCGAAACTTATACTTTTGGTCTTGCTTTAATTGAATGTTGATAAATAGTCACAGTTGGTTCTGAGCATTGTAGTGTAGTTTGGTTTCAGTATTTTATTACGGTTTCGGTTTCAGGTGGCTGGAATCTGTACAGGTTTTGGTATTAAATATTACCTACCCGCTTAGTGATGAAGTATAAAATCGTGAGGAAGTGATAATCTTGGAGTTCTCTGTAATACACGTCTTTTAAGGTAATAGAAATCTGCTAAAGTACACAAGGTGAGCGTGCGAGATAATAACGGTAACTGTTACTCATATTGAGTAAAGACCCATATCGAATAACAGTCTATTACAAGAGTTGATGGCATAGAAGAATACAAGCACAGATGCCTGTTAGAAGAAATATGCGTAAACGTAATAGGTGTAGTACTTCATAACTGACATAAATATAAAATAAAATGGCCCTGTTTTAAATACGATTACAATCTGCTGAAATACGTGTCTTCTCAGACTGAAAATGTTAATATAAAAACAAAAAAAAATATACAAATCGATTCATAATTTGAAAATGTGGAAATATCCCAAAACGTACGTTCGGTTTTCCAATAAAGGACAATAGGTAAATTCCACATATGCCTATACGCGAAGGGGTAGGTTCGTAAGAAAAATATCGCCTCAGGGAACCGCCCACCAACATTGACATGTGAAGACGCCACCCTTTCTGCCATTCGGGGATTTTTTCCCGGATTTCAGCCTACACGTGCACACGTGTGGGGGCGGGGTGGAGTGGAATTGTCTCTTCAGCGAAACTATAGGTAGAAACAATATGGCTTGTGCATTTGATGTGTTTATTTGTATTAGAATTATTGTCTTTTAGGTTACGTGACAATAAATTTAAATGATGCAACTTGTATCTACAAAATTGATCATATATTGTTATTCTACAATATGTGAAATTTTAATACATACATAACAAAAGTTGACTGCCTTGTCAGTCGAGTGGTTACGAGCGCGACTGCCGATCAAGAGTTCCTGGGTTCAACTCCGGGGTCGGATAAGTACTATTGCATTTTTGTAACTTAGATTTTATAGTTGTGGCTCGCAGCCAGGCTGTGTGCCCAGGGCATGGCAGTAGGCTCACCCCCTATTCCATAGTGAGACGTAAACGTAACCGGTGAAACGCGGAAGTGTGCTTCACTCCTCTGCCCGTCCCTATAGGCGTGATGTTACGAAATACAACGTATATACAATACCATCTCTCGTAATATCTCTTTAATTTTTAATATTAGTTTTGTCAATTTTAATATAAGTATTGTCTATTAATTGCATTTGCAATAAATAGTAAGATACTGAAATTACGAGTACCTAGGTACTGATTTTTTTTGGAACAAGATTTTTTCAATTCTCATTTACATATGTTCTCGAGCAGGAACAATATACACTTAACAGAATATCTTATTAATTGTAACTTAAACAAGTTGCCGACGTAACTGTTCACACAATACATATACCTAAGTCAATCTAGTTCGTATTAAAAATAGAATTAATCATAACACTATTGGTTTGCTACAACACGGAAGCAATTTGCCGTCCGTTGTAATAGAATATTGATGAGCTCATAAATTGGTAGCCACTATTGTGAAACATCCTCTGTTGCTCAACAGCTCTGTTGTCGGCTGCAACTCGACATCGTCTCCGGCCCACGCTATTATTGTGGTACGCTTTTCGATTCCATTATACTCGCGCCAGTACTGGCTAATTCACTATGATTTGTATAAATAAACAATTAAGTAACACAATCAAAAAAGATAAAATAACAAGGAAACATTAGAAAGTTGATTTTGTTAATTCGTTTTATTTAATGCTTTATATCACTAATCGTAACACTGGCTTTAACAATTTAGTGATTTATTCAATCTTATATTGTTGTATTGTTGCTTAAACGTATTTAGAACTTCACTTGTGACAATGATAAACGTATTAACATCATATAAACTTTAAAGTACTTACGTCTAATTATGATTATACTCTCGACCATATCGTGCAAGTGATAAACAAACAATAATTAGAATGAATACAATTGCTTTGAAGAAATATTTTTTTATACTGACACATCATTTTTTACATCCGAACAGAATAATACTTGTGCTCATAACATAAATATTTATTCTTTCTGGGAATCGAACCTGCAACCTCCAGCGCAACAGTTAAGTTCATTAACCACTGCACCAACGGGCCAGTCAAACCTATGTTTATAACAATGAAGATTAGAACGACTGGAGTTGGCAAAGCTACTGCAGTTAGTAGAGCGGCTGGAGTTAGTAGAGCGACTTAACGAATTCAAATGCCCCTCAAATCCGTCGAACGATAGTATCGCAGTGACGTGGGCGTCAAACACATCCGAATCGTATCGACGTTGTCGCATTCGCACCTAAAGCCTTTGCACGTCCATAACTCATCTTTGTTATCTCGTCTTAATCTATCAATACATTTGTATTGAATCAATGTTCGATGTTTTGTGCGTTTGCATTGTGTCTAACCGTTTAGTTACAATATGTTTATTATTATTACCCATTGTTTGGCATGGTGCGCCGTATGAATGGGTAGTAAGGTAAATTGATTGTGAAAAAACTATACGTAGAAATATGTGTGTACGATTTATTAGCTTTTTTCAACGGTTCCGGAAATAAGTAGCGTTTGTGAGTTACTTGCATGAATATGACATATTGAAATTTCTGTACAAAAAGTGCTTTGAAATTTGTTTGCTGACGGTTCTAATTCTGTTATCATTGTAAAATGTATGAAAAGGGTCATGCATCTAGAAGGAGCACGTCGGAATTGTAAGGAAATAAATATTTGGTACTTAATGTTCTGTCTGTAATCCGAGAGTAACCTGGCATGAAAATGTAATAACAATTTAGTTATCGATACAAACGAACGAAGAATTACATAGACGTCATAACATAATAAGGTTGAAAAAGATTCAACGTATTACAATTCAATAGGCACACCATCTATTCTATTGTGGGACATAAACGTGAAGCTGAAACATGTCACCTGCTTACCTCTTCGGGGATTACAGGCGTGATGTTCTGTTACGATCTACGTGTAAAACTTTTACCTAAATCGATATGAATACTTGATACTCGTATCCCTTAACAACTCTAGGAAGGGTATTATAATGTAACACCCGCGGAGTCATTGTGTATCGTCAAAACCATTGTTGTATCGAAACATTTCAGGCATCTGATCATCCTAATGGGTTCGCATGAGCATGTTGCGAATGGAAATTTTGAATTGGGGAAAAATTTATTAATGCTTTCGTATAGTTGGGTGGAAACACAATATAATTGTATTGCCACTTGGAAATATATTTCCAAAACAATATTTCTTATGACGGCGGTATTACTTTATGTTTTATTTCTATAATAACACTCATTATTAATATTTTATTTCTAGAGTTACACTTAACGTTTTATTTCTAGAATGTTCTAAAGTAATAGTAAGTACTTAAAGTTTAGATTTATGAGACAGCTTCGAAGTACCTAATATTAAAATTTATTAGTAGCAGTCCTAAGTTTATAACTGCTCATTTTGTTTTTACTTTACTGTAAACTCTATTCACATTGAACATCATTGCAATCGGTTCAACATTTTAATGTTAAATACTAAGGAGGTTGCACATTGATAATCTTACTTTGAATTTCACATTATCAGTCTGTCTCAATTCGTTGCTGGTCAAAGCCCTTCCATGAGGAGTTTTGGCCCATAATCCGTACGCTGGGCGTACTGGTTAGCAATCGTAGAGCACAGCTTCTTACAACGCCTATGCTTCCGCCTGACAGCGCCCAGGGGTTTTTTAGTCGCCTGTTACATCATCCTGGTATCCTGGCCTGGGCTCTGAAGTTTCATTTTTCTCCGCTCCAACACAAATTTCACATGTAAAATATTAATATTCCTGAATTCTCTTGTTGATGATAAAAATAAAAGAAACGCACACAAGGGCCGTCTGAAAATCTCTCTAAAACTTGGACAATTTAAAATTTATCCGACATATGTTTATAAATGCATAGGCGAGCTTCAAAAAACCCTTTAAAATGTTTCCCCAGGTGCAGGAGTAAAAAACATAGCGCCCCTGCACTCGTGCGGACTCAAAAGGACTTTTCGTCATATCGCCTCCTTGTGTCGTATACTTTTTGAGGCGGTACCGTCTGAAGTTGCTCCTTGTTTCTCCTATTCGTTTATTTTGGCAGACGGAGATTTAGAAAGCTAAGCGCCCGTGGTACTTCGAAGGGTATCAAGTGCTTCGCTCCATAGAAGTTCCAAAACGTTTTATTTACATGTAAATGTACAATATATTTTAATACAATATCGCGGAGAGTATTGCACAACTTGGAATTCTCATAATACTATAAAAGGCCTGTGCAGTCTGGCTAAATGCAGCCAGCACGGCAGACAATGATTTTAGTCGATCTCCAGCCGAGTGGAGATAAAAAGCGTCGACAATGATAATGGATCACCAAATCAAAATGATAAAGACACGATGAGCATAAATAATACTATTATAATGGAATAAACAAAGAGAACTTCTGATGCGTTTCGTACATACGAGTCGCATATGAAATTATTTAAACTGTGTTGGTTATGTATTCTTGTATGTATTTACGCTAACGTCTTGTTTCTGCCGATCATCTCCTTATTCGATTCCGGCCATAAACATTGTGTATAATGTCGTAAGGGTCTAGTCAGTCTAGTGCTTCTTCTGACAGTAACGATCCTAGAGTAAATATAATACAGAAGATACTTTTAATTTAATTTCCTATCTGTATATAATAAGTATATATGAGACCCGTTAATCACTGCCAATCTTGTTAGCGATCAACGTTTGAAATAAGGTTTTGGCCAGTCATTGCATGTAAATATTTCAGTAATAATCTCGTCGTTTGGAACAAAATCCTTTATATTGGTTTTTTTATAATAACAACTGTTTTATGTCATAACACTTCCGTTTAAGAAATTGAACTATTTAGTAATTGTAAAAAACGTACCTATTACTTGACTAGCATGTAATATTGAATATTTAGAAAATTAAATACTTTTATTTAATCATTAATTGATGGCTAATCATTTACTCGTCAGCACTTGATATTGCTAATGACGCACAAATTTCTTTTATAACCAATAGGTTTCCTGCGCATTCTGTATATTTTCCACCTTCTGTGTTAATATTACAAAACGCTCAAGATGTAGTGCTTCTTTCACGGCTATTTCTATTCCATACAAGTATTCACGAGTACTTTGCCTGCTCAGTTATTTCCTTATGCAGCCGATTGTTTTTCCACGGTGACAACTATTTGCTTTTACCGTTGGACGTACAAGCAAGAAAATTGCATTAGACGCTACTGAGGTGAGGCGGCGAGTTCGGCCAACGGTGTACACTGTCGAGCATGAGCACGTCGCGGCGTACAGGTTACATGGTTCTGGTGTAGAATATTAAGTATTTAGAACTGGGTGGATCGTTGACGACCGTTATGTTGTGGAACGGGTAAACGATTATATATTATTATGTATGTTAAAGATAATGAAGTTTAATATTTTGTTATTTGCTTAGACTTGGACTCAATTGTGCTATTGCCTCATTTCTGTTTAATTTAATTAGTTAATTTTTTCATTAATGATTCACCACACTTTTTATTATCGACTGCAATGACTAGTTTGTGACTTTACCATTTATTATTTAATGATTGAATATACTGCATAATGATTCAAACGCTATGTAATCATTGGCTAGACTTTGATTAGATGCTTTACTATTCAATTATGGACTGGACTGTTCAATTAGTTGCTTCAATATTTTATGATTAACTTGACTATTCTATTGGTTGCTTTACTATCGAATTATCTACTATTTATTGATAGATTGTACTATTTGGTTGTAATCAGTATCTACGTACAATATGATATCTCACGGCCCCGGTTAAGATGTTAAAGGGTTGAAATCAAGCCAATTAAATTGTCATACATTGGTACTAAATATGTTTTACGTAATTCATTTCAAATTTTTATAGTCATTTAGTTGTTTAATTTAATTATTTTAGTTGGTACATTTTGTAATTCTTATTATATAAAAATTATAGTAACTCTGTACCCGCAAATTGTTCAAATACAGCATAAAATTGTAAGATTTAAAGTACAAAAATAGTAAAGTAATGACTGTGCAGTTTCGATCCATCACTCCGTATTTTTGAGGATATTTACGATCCCGAATGGTGTAATCAAAAATGAATATTCCACCACATTATAAATACTTTATATATATTTATTTTATATGATATAGCGATTTTTTTGCCATGTCATCAACATCTGGAAATTTTCCGAAAAAAAAAAATAGACCAAACGTTCAAAAAAAATCTAAAGCATTAATATGAAGTTGTTCGTGCATCAAGTACAATAAGGCAGACGAGAGAGGCCCTCTAGCGGAGGCACCCTCTCGTATTCCGACGCCTCGATATAAAATCTGAGTGGCATATACAGTTAACAGGAATCAGTATGTTTGTAATGTTTAAAGACAAACACTTCGATACAAGGAGTTTCAGTCGGCACTGCTGTTAGATATTGTTTTGTAGTGTTCCAAGTTTGAATTAGGATTAATGAGAATATGTTTATTAATTATTTATTTCTTTAAGGTCTCTTGTATATGTAATTTGTTGTCGTAACTAAATGGAATTGCGTTGCAGTTGGTCAGTACTCAAAAGATGAATCTTTTGATTTAAAACACCACGGCAATTGAGAAGTGGGAACTTACAAAATAGTTAAGTAATAAGTAGTATTACAGTGTGACCGTCTCGTTGGATGAATGGTTGCAACGCGACTGCTGATCGAGAGTTCCTGGGTTCAATCCCTGGGTCGGGTACTTTGGGCTTTTCCAACTTGAAGTTACTTGGGAGTTCAGATTTATGCTCTGTGTATGGCAATAGTTTCACCACCTATTTCAGGATGGGACGTACGTATAAACAGGTGAAATCTGAGAGTGTTACTACACTTCTCTGCCTACCTTTTGAAGGAGATACAGGCGTGAAATCACGTATTTTACATACAATTGCAGTTTACAGATATACATTTGAATAAAAAATTACTTTACATTTTTTAAATACGATTTAGATTACTGTTCTTCTTTTGCTATGTCGCTAGTTTTATCAGACCACTTACATAAAGGTAATCAAATTTCAACCATATTCCAAAACAAAAGGGTTCATATTTATAAACTCGGAACACTGACAATCACATAGGTGTATAATTATGCGGTGGAAGAAATAGATTCTGCTGAGACAATAACTTACAAGCACTGAGATGACGGTGATGAGAACTTTGAAGTATTTGCTTCATTTCTTCATTCTGTGATCAAAATTGAGAGTGCCTATTCTACCTGGAACATTCCTTTTCTTACTTTTTTCTTATTTTGAAATACATACATACATACATATGTTCACGCCAGATCCCTGACGGGGTAGGCAGAGAACACCGAGTGCTTAAGTTTAAGCCTTGGGCACTTGTATGGAATACGGGCAGACACTAATTGGTATGTAACTTCGAAGCAGGGACAGGCTCGTGATCTAGAGGGTAGGTTGAAATAAATATTATGCTTAATTAAAAATTGCTAGAAATATTTTGTAATTATCTAAACTGCATAGCCTGCAAAAACATTTATTAAACCAACGTTTAAAATAAAACTGATTATAACGTACAACCGAAAATACATGGCTCGGCAACGAAATAAAATATGAAACAAAACAATTTCGAGTATTTGCGTAATAGGAAGAAAGACGCTTATGCCGCCGGGCGAAAAATTCAAAAGGATAGGGTAAACATTAAAATCGTCAGCCCCGCAGTCTTTAGGACCTCGTGCATTTTTAAAAAGGTGCAAATGAGAGGGCTTGGTTACCACGGCGAGTGAGCAAGCCATACGTCCGACTTTCTTTTGTTTTTGCCTACCTTACAAGCCATTATAACGTGATCCGCCTCTCCCCCCACACACTGCAAAACAGTGCGCAATACCAGCCCCCCAGGTGTATCCGAAGGTCTGATAACGTCGGCCGAGCGCTGCAACGAAATAACTTAAAAAGAAAAATTAATGCAGGCGAAAAAGAAAATAGGAATTCTGAATGAGAAAATGGCGGCACACCGAAATGCAGCATTACACTTACGAGTATATAACGTCACACTTGAGCGTACATCAATTATACATTATGGCTGCAAATTTAAAATTTATTACGGAATGATAATTATGTGCGGTACAAAACAAGAGGGCGGGATTTTAATGCGTATGTTTTGCAGTAATTAAAGAGAACGATTAAGTTCACCTTAACAATTCAGCATATGTATTTTGGCTGCATTTAATTATCTCAGAGCCCTGGCCGCCGATGGCCGGCATCCCCAGGATGGGGGCTGTTGACAGAAACGCCAGGACAGGGGTATGTCCAGCAGTGGACTGACAGACTGATGATGATAAAATATAACGAGGTTTATTATGATCCACTGGTTTCTCACGTCATTAATTCTTGACCGAAGTATTGTAATATCTGATTTAGATCAGATTTTACATTAGATAGATTAGATATCAGTATCTAAACTCATCCTGGAATTGTTTGCGTTGAGGTCCCACACCTGCCAGTATCTATTATGCATTATAATCTCTGTTCCTTAATATTCTTTTTTTTTCCAATAGCGTCGCGTGTGTCAACTATACAAAGCAAGACACAGCTTAAGGTGTTAACAATATTATATAAAGGTAATAATATTCAACCCTATAATACGGGTCTCGTATAATATATCTGTGTGTACGTAAACTTACCTTCGTTTGGGTTTGTTCGCCTCAAAAATGCCCATTCGGTGTAATGACAGTATGACAAATTGTATTGTGAGAGCCGTGAATGAAGCTCAAATTGCGTGTCGGAGAGATTATGCGGAGATTTCTTTCATCGGAATACACGCTGAGATGGAGCGGCAATGGAGGCGCTGTGAGAGGCAGGGCAGGTTACCCCTTTGCACCCCACCTGCGATGGATAAATTATTAGCGGTGAATCACACGATTTGCTTTTATGATCAAATTTTTGAAAATTCTGGTTTAATAAAAGACATTAATTATTTGTTTTTCATTCATATATCTTCGTATAGGCATGTTTTACAGATGTATAATATATGTGTATGTGTATATAATATATATGTAAGTACCGATAATAGGCATAGGTACGTAGGTCACAGTTTTAATGAAATATCATTTAATAAATTTACATTCAATTATGACTACGTCTTTTTAGTCGGATGGAACTAATTGAAAATATGTTCGCAGTCATAACTGCCTCGTTGGTCTAGTAGTTGCAAGCGATTGCTGATCGAGAGGCGCTGGGTTCGACTCCCGGGTAGGGAGCTAATGGGTTTTTTTAAGTTTAAATTCCTAGTACCAGCTCGGAGTCAGCAAGTGTGTTCGGTATACGGCCATAAGCTCGCCCCCTATTCCATGGTGGAACGTAGATTTTAATAAGTAGATCGTGGGAATGAACCGCACTCTTCTGCCTACGTCTTTGGGATAACAGGCGTAAAGATAAAAAGACATTTCTTATAAAATGTCGTTCTTAATAAACTTCTAAATAACTTTGATGTGACAAAGTTAATTTGAAATAAAATATATAACAATATTAAAATTGCCAAGTCAACCCGTTCTGAGTCAGCGAGGTAGACTGTGGTCTTAACCTTTTTCATTCTGAGACTCGGGTCCAACAGCGGAAAGATGCACAAGTACGGAACACTTACCGATGGCTGTATTTAAAATTTTATAAAATCTTAATTACAGCATCAATTTTAATTTTGAATAAAAGAATGAAGTTATAAAAAAAACCTTTTATTTATCAAGATATGTTCGGTGACTTCCGTTTTTATTAAAAAAATTAAATCTATAATGTCTCTCTAATTTCACTATTCATCTCTCTAATTTCACTTTTAATCCAATGGATACCTATGTCTCCGGAAACCTTTAACGGGCAGTAAATGTGCAAGTTTCATCATACGGGCCAGTAATGTATGCATTTCTTATCAATCCCTATACACGTGCTACCAATATAATTTATGTC
>DWDU01002819.1:0-12258 GCA_018245575.1 Jemadia suekentonmiller
ATACACGTTTCTATTTGACTTGGACGTTATTCAGATACTTAGAATATAAAAATGACGTTAATATAAAAATAACATTTTCATAAAATAAATAACCTTAAATTGCGATAAAACTGACTGACCCGTTGGTGTAGTGGCTGCAAGCGCGACTGCTGACCGAGTGGTCCGGGACGTGTATGATTGGGATTGTTCAACTTAAAGTTCCTTGTAGTAGCTGCGAGTATGAATTTTTACCCGGTGTATGACAATAGGCCTTATTCCATAGTAGGACATAAACATAACAGGTGATTTGTTGGAGCGTACTACACCCCTCTGCCTACTCCTACGGGAATACAGGCTTCATATTATTTTATCCAACAACAAAACTTAAATAAGCATTTTATAGGATTTAGAAGTCTAATTTTTACTACAGCTAGTGAAATTTACAAAAAAAAAAAAACCGTAATATCCGTGTGACACGTCTGAAGGAACTCAAAATGCAGAGCGTGCAATTCAGTTAAAGATACCCAGACACCTGAGTACGAATGCCGTGCACATTAAATTACAACATTTGAGTAACCATTTATCATAATGTTTAAAATTCTAAACGGTGTCAGACATGTCCGCCCTAACGACCACTTGGAATTCTTTCCTTTCCAGTTAAAATGTTTGGAAAGCTCTAAATGGCGGAATAATCGCGATGCATCATCCTCAGGAGCATATACATGGCGCGCGCCAGATAACATTAGGGAGCTATTAAGAAAACGTGTAACGGCTTCCATCTAGCCAAGTTTTACTTATTACCTCTCAACGCCGTTTTCATTTGATCGCTTTTAAAACATTGAAAATGGAATGCGAGCCCCTTCAGCGAGCGTCCACGTAGCGATCGGATACAGAAAAACAACGATATTCGATTCGCATAAAATAGGTAACATTTCAACAGCGCATACTGCACCGGAGCCGTTGTGTCGCGAAATAAAACACAAAGCGTCACGATGTTTTCAGAGCGACGGTATTCACAAAGACTGTACGTTTTTTAAATCACTTTGCAGTGTGTCGGTACGCCGTGAAGAAATTCGGAAATTGCGCGAAACTGTGCTGAAGATAAAGACTCGAGAGTCACTTGTTGCTCATATCGGTTGGTATGCGACACACGCCACGGCGCCGCCCGGGCTTATTCCCCGGCTATGTTTTGATAGAAATGTAGATAGTTCTAAACGCTGCTTACATAAATTCTAGAAACGGGATTAAATTTTAAAACGGGTCTTTTCAGTCATACCGCCGAGTCTCGCAATGCATGTTTATAAAATATTTTTATTTAAAACGTTACCGAGTCATTGTTCCTATATTATATCCGGAGGATTGTAATTTAGATTCGTCCAATAATACTGTTGCAAGAGTAATTGTTGTATAGTTTATATGATTTAGACATGTACAAAAAAACAACGTAACATTACGGCTGTTATGCCCGAATGGGTACGCAGAGGAGTTTAGTATACTGCCATGTTTAACTAGATACGTTTACGTTCCTTCGTGGAGTTGGTTCTATTGCTATACATCGGGCATAAATCCAGACTCCGAACCGCTACTAGAAAATTGAACTTGAAAATGTAAGTAAGAAAGTCGAAGCCCGACTCGGACATCGAACCCAAGACTGCACGAGCAGTCGCCCTTGTAGCCACTCGACCAAGGAGGCAATCAGACATGGATTATACTTCATAATACTTACTTATACATAATAAGAGTGTTACAGTAGAAAGCAAACGGACTTATTATTATTTAAACAAAGGTCTTATTATTATTTAAACCGACAAAAACTTATAACAATGATCATTAAGATCATTGAACGTTTGAGCAATATATAATTATTAACTTTTTCGAAAGAACTCAAGGCGAAATATAGATCGACGTTATGTTTTAAAAACTGTCCAAATATACTTAAATGAATCCTATTTCCATTGGTAGATGTACTGTTGCAGATTTCAGATCCTCGTAGCCAGTGACAATGTTTTACGCACAGCATCCACCTTTGAATAAAGGCACTGTAATTTTTTTGTCAAGACCTGTTTGCCACTCAGCTGAATTCCATTACCATAAAAAAGAGCAGTGGCACCAACTTGACGGCAGTATCGTAATGAAAATCGCTAAAACAAACAGACTCACAAAAAGTAGTGTGTGCTCGCGAGAAAAACACTTTCGAATTAATTTAAGATTTAATAAGTGACGTAAAAAAATATTGCAACCATAAAGACAATCCATCACAATAGTGTAGAAGAGTTTACGAGTAATATAAACATTTTAATTAAAAGGATGATACATATTAAGATATGCTATGTAAATACACGGGTAGTTAAATAAAATACATTTTTAACGTCTTTTAACGAAAGCAACATATTAAAGTTTAATTTAATACTTGGTTAACGGTGACGAAGCTGAAGCGGTTAAGATTAACAATGTTGTCTTATTTAACCGGACGTCGATAAAAACTAGTCGTAAACCGTAAACGAAATGCTGTCGTCACCGGTACGATGTTAACATGTCAACTGGTGCGATGTTAAAAATATTTAGTAATTGCATTTTCTTCTATTATACTTATATAACATTAGAGGATACATTGCAATTCTTCAATAACAATTTTTAATTAAACCAATTTTATATTTTATTCTTGGGATGACTACAAATAATGTTAGTATTAACTATGAAGTTACTGAACAAAGTCAACTTGATGGTAATGTATGTAACGTTAACAAAGTATGAAGTGCAATATAGACAGGCGCCCGTAGTCCTGGAACACGGCAACGATAAGCCCCAAGATTGTCCCATCAAAATGCAAGTTGGGCTTTTGAGAGAGCGCCGCAACTTGGACCTTTGATTGCAGATAGCAAATGTTTGCTGTAGCTTACCGGGGCCGCATCAATTATTCAAATAACTAAGTACATACAGAAATTGGCCAGACGGGTGATTTGCGGAATATTACCCCAAACATTGAGATCACGGTACATGCTCTAAGCAGCTTACAAGTTTAGCGTCAAATAATTTAGGGACGCTATCATACGCGGTAAGTATTGCAAGTTCGAAGTTAAGCGAAACTTGTTGGGTAAGTGGCATTATTAATTTAATGAAAAGACCCATTGATCGTACCTATTAGTTTTCACGGAGCTTCTATTTGCTTATTAGTTTTAAGTAAGAAAATTTAGTTCACAGAACTGATAGGTTCTGGGCGCAGCAGAGCATAACTAATTAGCATAATCACGTAGGACGTCAATTTTGCGAAATATTAAGGTCTTTCCTTTAGCGTAGTGAAGTCTTTAGTCAATAAACTTTTACATTTAACGTCGTCCTGCGTTTGGGGTATAATTTTAAGCAAAATATTTTTGATTTTCGGAGTTCAAAAATTAATTAATAAAATTTACTTAACTTTTAGCAATAAACATCATAAGTCTGATCAAATACTAGTAGAAAGAGTTTTGATGAGTACGATAAATTAACCTTGTGAATTTTTAGGTCGAGTGCTAAATGAAAATTGAATAAAAAATTGTGTACAAAATTCAAGAGATCACGAGTTAAACCGTCGAAAATTCTACAATATGAAAAAAGCGTGGCGGGCCGGCTTTGGCGGAAGAAAGAAGGATTAAAGAGGTCACGGAGATGACGGCGCGGGATTAGCCCAGCGCCGCGTCAGCCAATAAATGACGACTCGCTGACTACAAATATAGCATATACTAGAAATGGCACATAAACTGCTCCCATCATACCAGGTCCCATACCGTTTCATATTAAGTTTCGAAATATCCAAAGGATTGGATAAGCTCAAAAATAGGAGATAAGTATGTCGTGTAAGGTATAAAATCGATCTCAAACTAGACTCTTAATTAACTTTCAAAGTATTGGTTTTATATTGTCTTATTTTGCCAAATGTACGTCCAATTAATAATTAATGTATAATCTATATCTATTGAGATGTTTTAGATAAATCTACGTGACATGACGTCTGTAATCCCAAAAGAGGTAGGCAGAGGTACCACGTTTCACCAGTTACGTTTACGTCCCACTATGGAATAGGTGGTGAGCCTATTGACATACACCAGGTACATATTTAAACTCCGAGCCACTACTAGAAAAATTTGTCCTGCCGACCCGGGAATTAAACCCAGGACCGCCCGATCGGCAGACGTACTTGCAGCCAACATGACTAGGAATAGGCTTTTCTAGACAAATGTATGTGTTTGTAAAATCAGGCTTACTCGACCGCGAACACGTCTATAAATCTGACACTTGTCAACAGCTGAACTGCTTACATTTTCGTCATCTTCGGTTCCGAAGGAGAAATAATAATTCATAGAAGAAATCGTAACTCACGGCTTTTTCCATCGAAAATTACCGCTGTTTTTAAGAAAAAAAAAAATTTTACAAAAACTTTGAAACTTGATGTGTGATATATTTAAAATGAAATCATACATGATACAACGGTTTAACAAACTTGAAAATTAAAACGAGAAAACCCAACCCGTTATCTTACTCATTTACATGTGCTATGTGAATTTGAAATTATACCACCAATAAATATGTACTGCAAACAAATATTAAATTCGTACTACACATATATTGTTGTTCATACGTAGGTAAATCAGCTAAACCTCTAACAGCGGTGCGTTGCGTACATAATTTTGCTATTGATATTGTACTTTAGAATCACTAATTAATACCCTCAGCGTTCGTTAATATTAGATCATTAAAGCCGCAATGTTCGAAAACTTACCTGGTTTCGGAAACTGGAAGTTATTCCGACTTGTACTACAGAGAGACAGGCGATACATCATTCTCTCGCTACACTATTAAAGCGGATTAATTGCTTTCGAACCTTCCGCAGAGGGGTGGTTTCGGTAACTCATACGTTTTTATGCCGTAAAACAGTGGTTTGCTTTCACAGTTCGTGACATCAGTTAGCAAAATATGTCTCAATGTATAATATCAGATTGTTCTACTTTTGGAAAACGTGAAATGAAACGCACGCTTAGTAAAAGACGATCCAATTCACGCTTTCAAACATTGTTTATTTAATAGCATATTAGAGCCGACGCTAGTTAGGTTAATAGTCCTTTTTCTGTGAAATTGGATAAATTGTATTCGCTTATCTAATTGTTAATAGAATTTCGGAATTTAAAGTCGCTACCCGCTAGTCTTTGGCGGTGGAACGGGTCTACGTCAAACAAAGGGAAGTTTACGGTACTGAACTTTGAACCAGTACCTATGTCAGGCTTACAAGTTATAACTTCAAGTTCCAATTAAAAATTTAACTAACCGGATAACGTCAGTGAATCTTAACAAAACCTCGTATTAAGTTAGAAAAGGTTGAAAGATCGTATCTTGAACTTTAGCCCTGTAGCGAGGCGCGGGTTTGAATAGTATTTTTAATACGAATTTTAATTAACTTTCCCTCTTTTATATCATTAGTACAGTATGATAACGGTATGTAGAAAAAAAGGGTAATAATGTACATTATTATATTACATAACGGCCGGCCCCTTAAGGTCAAGGAAAAAAGCACTACATGATAATTATCTATATCCATAAAGACCTGTCGTCTCTCCTACAAACATTTTAACAAATGAGGCATTAGAACCGTAATGTTTCTTTGTCTGTACATACTATATCGTTTCAATAATAAAGAAGCTACGTAGGACTATAGGACGAAGTTGGACGATATTCATCGATTATCAGAATATTTCTGTATTTGTAGACATCGATTAATAGTGTGAACAATCACGTAATATAATGAGAAATGTCCCAATTACCAACATACATTTTAAAGACAAAGGATGCGCATTTCACGATATAATAAAACATAGACGTTTACATGTGTGCATTTAGTATATGTATGTACATACATCCATACATCCAGTACATATATGTATGCAAATTATTCAATTACCTTGGATATAATGTCTTACATTAATCACTTTACATTTTAAAGTTAATTGAACCATTAGATCAAATATTTTCATCACAAACCTCTCCTATTCTTTATGAAATACTACCCCATTTGACCACAAATAAATAAATTAGCATTGATAAATACAAAACAGTGACCAATTTTATAATTTCGAGCAAAGCAAACAATACCAAAAGTATTTATCGAGTCGAAACGCCAACATTAATATTCGAATGTTTCTGTAAATGCGAAATATGTTTTAAGTCGTTTCGCCGGGAGCATGAAACAAATTTTTGTGGTTAACTTAAAAACAATTCAGAATCGTAGGTACTACAGAATAAGCTGACTTTTGTGATAATATTAGCAGAGTACTTAATGGACTTTTTACACCAGAAGCTTTCTCAGTTAACTCCAACTCAAGCATAGAATTGTAACGTTTAAAAGATAGAAAATGTTGATTTGCACAAAGAGTTACAAAAAAGTACTTTCATTAGTAATATTTTTTCACATAAATAATTTAAACTTGCCAAGTGCTTTAAGCTAATAACTCATCGGTTCCCATCCATTTTATTATTTACATTAATCACCACATTTTTAAAAAAGATCGAACTATTCGAATTGGTCTGTGAATAATTCAATTGTGAGATGTTTATTAAGTAGACATCTAATAAGCACTACAAAAATCTAGGCTACAGGCCTCTCCAGTGAAGTGCTATCGCTACGGGGATTTAACGTTCAACTACTCTGAAAGTACGCCGGCAAATAAAATAAACATTAAGTGATAATGGTCGAAAACATTAAATTCCATTAAGGATATAACGAAAAACAAAAGTAAATGATTATTCTCACTTAAATTGTTATTTGAGAAAAATAGAACAATAATAACAGAAAAGGCTGCGTACCGCTCAAATACTTCTTGAATGGTCTAGTACAAATAACATACTCTTCGTACCGCGGCTGGACTTCAGCCTACTGAGCCATGTTGCTCCATGGTAAATACTAGATGCGGTGGTCAACCTATCTAGACAACTACTTCGGCGACATGATTGAATTTTTACTATAGTTAATATCCGGTAGGTTGCGGTAGTATAGAATGGCGTGGTCCGCTTAGCCACAGCTAAATGCTCTGTCTACCTATGGACAGTAGAGTTGGCGGTGCGAGAAGCTGTGTTCTGCGATCCCCAATACGCTTTCCTAGCGTAGGGATTATGAGCATAATCCATAATGGAAGGCCTATTTCCAGCAGTGAACTGCAATTGCCCGATGATGATGCAGTTAAGGCCATTTAAAGCATTATGAGGCACCATGGCTTGTAAGCCTTAAAACAAGCAAGCAGAGGTTAACCAAAATGTTGCTATCACACAATTCAGTTTTCTAATTTCCAAATAAAAAAATTGATTTGCATTTGAACACGAAAGCTATCTTTAACACATACTCATTTAAAGATTCTTAGTTATTTAACAGAGTATGCATGCATTTAATGAAATCGAGACCCACGTCATACGACTACGTCGTGTTTGGGAGGACGATAACGAAACTCGGATTGGGGTTCCATGCATGTTCCACACTGGGACACCCCGTCTGCGCATATTGACGTCCGATCCCAAACGTCCGCGATCCGATTTCACTCGTTACGGACGGAATCGATACGTTTTTATTTTAATTGTATACGTAATGTCGTCACAAAAGAAACCCGTGGGAGCTGTTCACGTGAAAAATTGCATTTAACTCTTGTGAAAACTGAAAAATGTGAGTATAAATAAATATAACAATATTTCTATATCTCCCAAGGGGAGATTTATTTCTAAAATGAATGTTTGCTGCATAAGCTGGATAAAGAAAAGTATTCTATGTTGAATAAAATGCAACAATGGTCTATTATTGTATTATAAAATGTAGGTATGAAGAGCAAATAGATTTAATAGTACCTTATAAACTACCTTTGATGGTAAGGTGTAGTTAATTGGATTACCAATGTGATGTTACGTTGCTATTAAATTCTAAGAAATGAAATTTAAATAAATAGACAAACGTATCCATATCACATATGCATATATTAAGAGAACCTTTCCTATTTTACTTTTACATAAATGATGCTTACGATGTAACATACTGTATTAATTTTTAGAACTCCACGTTGTTCAGAAACGAGATCTAATCACGAGCGAAACGAACTCGCCCAAGATATAATATGTTGCTATTATAAGCTGGATGCTGTACCCTGCGCCGTGTGTGGTTACGTAACACATAAATAAAACAGACAAAACAGGAAATCCAATTAGACTTGCGTTCGCAATGTTAGATTATGTTATTATGCAAAATTGGTTCGGAAAGGTTTTTTTGCGGACGAAGGAAAGCAGCGCGCTCGCGTAGTGCCGCGCAGTGTTGTGCGCTCGGAATTAATTACATATTGGTAATGCGATCTGAGTGATTCCCTTTTACGAACCGCCGCTGAATTTACTTTGGATAATAAATAAAATGAATGATTGTCTGAAATATTTAAATCATAAAGTTTAATCGTGCGAGATATTAAATGTAAAATTATTACCGTATTCGTTATTTAAAGTAAAACGATCACTTGTTACAGATTTAAATTGAAGTTATATACGACGCAGGCAGTTTGTTTATTAGTGAAATAAAAACTATGAAACTTTGAAACATTGCTAACTTTGACTACTTATTCAAAAGTGTGGAATTAATAATTTGATATTACTTGCCATTACAACTTGACAAACGTGACTCCAGTCCGTTTATATATTATAATATGTTACACTCAAGAAACATTTAACAATAAAATGGTAAAAGAAAAAAAAATTAAACCAATTTTTTTTTTGCTGTTTCGTTGGTCTATTGCTTGTTCGCACGCATGACTACTAAGCGAGAAGCTCTAGGTTCGAATTTCCTTTTTAGGTAGGTACTATTGGGTTTTACTAACTGGAAATGCCTAGTAGTAACTCGGGGTCACGCTAACACGGGTAATACGCACCTAATGTGACCGAAATACGATCGTCTACGATTCATTAGTCGTCGATAAAATCACAACGCTCCGCTCGCCACATACCGCCTGGAACGTCACAGGAGTCCATTAATTTTTCTCACTTCTGTTCATTCGCACCCCTAGCTGTTTACTAAATATTAGAAATCATTTAGAAAATTTGTAACATTACAAACAAATATCTGATATACATGTCCATATGTATGTACATACTCGTACGTAGTTTTTTATATCGGATAATTTCCTCATTTTCTTCTAAGGAATATTACCTACATCAAAATTAATTCATAGTTAAAAAAATTGGCGGGCAACATTTATGAAACATATAGATTGTTATAGTATGTATGAGCGTTATTGAGTGCGATATAGTTGACTAGGGTTACCAAATCAAAGAAAAATCACACGACCTCAGTCGGAATATAATGAGGCGTGACAAGAGAATAGCGCCAATCAATTCGCTAACCCTCTTTCGGTTACACGACTTTCTGGATCGGCGACTCCGCCGATACGTCTCCTTAAGAGTTAAATTAGGGTTGAAACCGACGGGAGGCGGATAGACAATTTCGACGACCGACAAATTACTTACGAGTTGCGCGGAGTAAATTTGGATTTGAGTAATGTGGAATCGTGTGAAGGTGACCTTCGATTGAGAAAATACCACTTCCTCAACAATCCAGAACATTGCCTTTAAGAACGTAAAACAATGTCCAACTATTGTAAAATAACTATTGAAAACTATGTGACTGAAAATAGAATGTTGATAGAAAAATAGTTTTCGCTATTGCGTTACGGACAAAATAGTGTAATAATTTATAAAACTGATAATAAATATTTAAAAAAATTAATTTTATTTAAATTAAAGACAAATGCATATCTTTAATATAATTTGTAGTTATTTAAAGCCTCGAAGTCCGTTGGACATACGCCTTCTTTAAGACCAAAATGGTTAATGCGATAGCCAAAGTCAATGTTAAAAACTAATGGAATATAAGTTATTAACATTCACTTCATTTATTGAATTTAGAAAAATCTTACTGCCTCGTTGGTCGTGTTGGTGGCACGTGCGATATCCGAACCGGAGGTCCTGGGTTCAATTTCCGGGTGGAACACTACTAAATTTTTCTAATTTAGATTTTCTAGTAGTGGCTCGGAGTCTGGATATGCGTCCGGTGTATGGCAGTAGTCTCACCACCTATTTCATAGTGGGACGTAAACGTAACTGGTGAAACGTAGTGTTCTACATTTCTTTGCCTAACTCTTCGGCGATTACAGGCATGTTCTGTAAGTATTAAGACACCTGGCACTTCGTGCTCTCTGCCTATACCATAAAGAACTTGACGTGACGATGTAATGATAACAACATCGATTCAAATTTCTGACTATTACCTACTTACACGCAATAAACTTAATAATAGAATGTTCATTGATGAACTAATGCCAATTAAAATTATACATATCCTACACGAATGGTGTATTGTTTAGGTACCACTCAAATTAGCATAGCTGATAGCATCGACTGAGACTTGAGTTTGCACATAAATAAAAATTTTAAATTTAAAACATTCAAACAGCAAATTGAGGTTATATTCGTTTGTAACATCATTATTAGTTACAAGAGATTCAACTCGGAGCTCTGAAAATTAACACAGACACTGAAGCCAACGTGTCAGATGACCAGGCAACTTGATGGTAGGTAATAGGAATACACCTTCAATTTTCTTATGAACTATAGCAATGTATGAATTTACTAAGTGTTACATTATATATAGTTAGTTACGTACGTTATACATTTGTCCGTGCCATTGGTTGTATTTGCGCTTAATCGTCACGCTGCGCAGACGTGTTGGTGGTCGCAGAGCTTAACTTCTCGCAGTGGCTGGCAGCGGTTGGACGCGAAGAGCTGAAGATCGAGCTCAGCGGCGTGCTGTTGGAGAGGCCTGCGTCCAGCAGTGGACAGGAATAGGCTGGTGATGATTATATATGTAATCACGCCAGGTTCCGTGCAGGGTAGACAGAGACCGCCGTGTGCCAAATCTCTATCCTTACAGAGCCGTGGTAATCTCTTATGAGGTGCTAATATACATCACAATTAATAAAATGATCTGAGTTTAAATATATTTTCGGCAGTTTTCGCTACGTACAAACGCTTCCGCTGCGTAAATTAATACAACGTGCATTCATGCAAAAATGAAAATAAATGTGTGTATTCATAATTGCAAACCCAAAAAGAGATGTCGTATCAACGAATGTTGGTTTTGTAAGGCTTATTATTTCGAATTGTTTCGATTTTACGGGCGTCGATTATGTAATATTAATAAAGCGAATAGGGGACGAGAGGCCGCAAATACGCCGAGTCCTGCCGATGGCCTGTAGTTATTGAAAATTGTTGAGCAAATATTTCGTGAAACAGATACCTCCGCGTTTAATTAATTGTGAAATGCGAAATTTACGGTTTATTTGACAAACCTACATACGTTGCAATGCTAACGCCACATTTCGGTTAATGTACTCACGGATACTTGAAATATACCGAATATTAACAATATCGAAATGTAGGCTTTGACTGTGTACCAGATGCGTCCATTACTGTTTGAAATAATTACTAATTGGGACGCCACAGTTCTTACATAATTTTTATCAACACAACTACACTCTAATACTCAATATGATTCTTTATTATTAAGCTGGTCAATGATAATAACTTTATTTGTAGCAAGAACAACATTAAAAGACATACATACATTTCATCACATCGGAAAAGCAACTCGTACAGGGTGAAGTAGATAGCGAGCAAAACCGAATAAAATGAATGAATCTGAACGAAGCGACATAAAACAAACAAATCTTACTCGTGTAGGGCTCTTCATTTTGTTCTTATTTTAAAACTTTCCCGATGTTATAATTCGATTCGTATTCCAGATTTGTGGTATAAATTCAATTGTTTTAATTAAGTAACCATTAAACAATACACTCATCACGTAGAACTATTACGTGATATATACCGTACACGTAATCCGTACACAACGTACTGGTTTCCATGACAGGTTTCAAATGCTACACGAACGCCAGAGGCAACGGACAGCCAAATGTATTAAGATATTGAGTTCGATAATTAACTAATAACATTGAAATATGATATATATGGATTACGTTGTACTAATAGTGAAAAGTTACTTACAATAGATCATCACGTATGACGACTTTATTGAACGTGGAGTAAGCGAAAATACATACTTGTCGAAATCTGTAATCGCTGCCTACTCTTAAGGAAAAAGGCGTGAGAATCTATATATTAATACGTGATACAAAAACTTTGGACCCCTTTTTACGAAAATTGCGCGGACGCAGGAGCATA
>DWDU01002820.1:0-12254 GCA_018245575.1 Jemadia suekentonmiller
TAACTGGTGAAACGTGGGAGTGTTCTACACTCCTCTGCCTACCTCTTCGGGGATTACAGGCGTGATGTTACGTTTGAGAACAACTATTGAGGCGAAAGATAACGAAATATATTTTTCACTAGGCTGTTACTGCTAAAGCAACGGTTTGAAACTCAGTGGTTCAAAATTCATTCTCCCACCCCGGGAGTCCTGGTACAAATCCCGGCGCACACCTCTTTAAAAAATGTACGTATTAAATGTTAAATATCACTTGCTATAATGGCGAAGGAAAACATCTCGAGGAAACCCGCACACCTTAGAATTCCCAAAAAAAATTTCTCTAAGGCGTGTAAAGTCTGCCAACCCGCCTTTCGCTAGCGTGGCAGACTATGGCCTTAACCCTGTTATTTTGAAAGGAGACCGGTGTCCCAACGGCCCAACGATAAGTGGGTCGGAAAAAAATCGACCGTGGAAACTCATTATCATTGACACTATACGCAGAACTGCAAATTGGAAATTTTCTGTATTGAAAGCAATCATAATGTATTCGACATTATTTAATGGTAGAATGTCGTAACTCAATTTATAACCTACCTATTCAATTACGCGCCCGATTAAACCGAGCTATGGCCTGCTGTAGTCGAGCGAGCCAACAAAAATTGTGCGCGGCGATTTTTGGAATCGGTAGAAACGTATTTGTTAGTACAATAAGAAAAATTGCAAATATCTCAGAAATAAAGTAGGGATTCATCAAGATCTAATTTGAAATTCGAACTGTACAGTTTTTTATCGATCAAATAAACAGTGCATGATTGCACTGGGTATTACTGACTGTATTAATACCTGGTATAAGTTACTAAAGTCGAAAACCGGATATCGTTCGGAACAACTGATGGTGCTACATAATAAGACAGCAATTAGTTTATAATGTGATCTTTCCATTAATCGTCGACAGGCCGGTACGACGCTTGGCTTATAAAATATATACAACTATAAAGGTATATGACCCGGAAACTCAACGGTATGCTCTAACTCATTAGAAATCAATTTAAATCCGCGACCAGGGGTACATTAAGGAAAGGTGCGCAGATGAAATCGGATGACAGCACAATTATTGTTTTCAGCCCCTGGTTCTAATTAAAATACTCAAGTAATTACTGCATATACAACTTACAAAGAGCGCCAGTACTTAGATACCTCTTACGAGCTACTGTGCGTTACGGTCTTTCCTTTCTTTTATTTTTGCTTTCCTTCCTTTCCTTTTACTCGCTTGCTTTTATTTTATGCACAGCAATAAATAAAACTTGTTAGAAATGGATCGTCACTCAATAATACTAGTCAAAAACATTCCAATGGTTTCACGAAAGATGTTATTTATGCATGTAAATACCACTATTTGAGGTTCACGAGGAGATCTATTTGTTTTCGCGCGTCTATATTCAGTTCCAGATAAATAGAGCTCCGACGAAGAATCCGAACGGTGACATTAAGATGCTATATTTTCAGCATGTTCGATAGTAAATAAAGGTAAGCCTTCTTGTTAAATAGTATTTGTATGGTAACTTATATACGAGCGTTGCTTTTGTTCATTGTTTAAAATATAAACAATTGTGACGCCCATCCACGGCAATCTAATGTGGATTTAGGAAAAGTTAAATCAAATATTGTACATATTATGATTATACAAAATATATATATATATATATTTCTTGTACATATTATGATTATACAATATATATATATATATATATATTTCTGGCTTCTTTCTTGTTGGAGAAATATAAATTGGCGAACGCTAATTATCCACCATTTTCGTTATTTGATGTAAGCAATCCAGTATAATATTAATATGAAATTCCAGAAACAAATTATTATTATTATTGCTGATATAGAAGAAACATTTTAAGTATGTAAGGAAATATATATTTGGCACTCGGTGCCCTCTGCGTACGCCACAAGAGACTGACTGTAATGGTATAATGATTCAAACGCTTCGAACAGATCCGTTTTTACTGTAGCCAACGATCTGTCGTTATCAACCTTACTCTGTTAACGTCCCTGAGGTTCGTTTGGGAGGACGAAACGTCTTTAACAAAAACAATTAATTGATTACGCAACGATAAGATTAATTGGCCGAGTTCAGAATGCTTTGTCCTCCAGTAAATACAGTCCCAGGTTTATTTCTATAGAACCATTCAATTTCATGGGTCAATGTGAATGCAATTGTTTTGACGTTATTGTGTAGTTTGGAAATATTTTAAAAACATTTCTTTCTTTTGGTTATCAGTAATGTATTATTCTTGTTACATAAATAGTGATGAGCATATTGTGGGATGGAGATTTAATTAACATTATAATTACTATTAAATTTAATTAACATTATAAATACCTGCAGTACTTACTTTCTCTTACTTGTAGTAAGAGATTTGTGCTCAGCGTAAGTCCATACGCTCACACCCTTGTGGGACGTAAACGTGGCTGGTGACACGTGGAAGTGTACAACACTCCTCTGCCTGTCTCTTCTGGGGTGACGAGCGTTATGTTACGGTTTACACAGTTAGAGATGTGACGAGCAGAGTTCTTATGGCAATTGTCGTCATTATTATCATCAAATATGGTCGTTCCAGCGTTTTACCGCGGCTCTCCCGCAGTGAGCTGAGGCCATAGTCTGCCAGGCTTGTCAACTGTGGATTGGAAAACAATAGGGTAATAGGAGGTACTAATACCGATTTATGAACATATTATTTTGGCTGGCTGTCTCTCAGGATAGGTTAGGATACGTTTAAAGGAGTTTGCATAAACGATTGCATTATAGATATAGACACTTTGCCAATAGCGTTCGGGCTATCGAAATTATTCTGGCAATCAGTTGAAATTTGAAGCGTATCGTCAGAAAACTATTTCAACGGTATAAAGAGAATTTAGAGTAGTATATTAGTACGAATTACTATTACATCACGTCTGTAATTTTCGGAGAGGTAGGCAGAGGAGTGTAGTACACTCCAAGGATTTACCAGTTACGTTTGTGTCCCACTATGGAATAGGTGGAATAGGTGGAGAGCCTATTGCCATATACGGGCCACGAATATTTTGCTAATGTGTCCTTACAATACCAATTAAATAATCATGTCAAAAATCAAAGCATTTTCTCGTAACGGAAACTTACCTCCCTCTTACACGGATTTGTGAAAGAAATTTATCAACTACAAACATTTTTACATAGATACTTTGTGTTCGTAATTTTCGGCCATATATTAAAAAAGCGTTCTTTCAGCGTCGCTTCCCGTTGCAGCAAATAGAAACTCCCTGTCGTGAATAAAATCTCCCATATTTATTTACATTTTATGGGGGAACGAAGCACTCAACTCTCAGTCATTTACTCTTTCAGTCAAAGCTAATGCAATTTGTTTTTATCTTTTCTTCAGCACTTTAAACTTTCTGAACATTTGCGCGGTATACAGCAACTCAAACAAACAATATTTCGCGAAACGCGGATAGGCGTTGAAAATAACTTCACAACAATTTCTGCTTAATGAGATGTAAATTAGATTTAATATGAAGCTCCTTTCGAATGGGTCTCTTGACAGCTACGAATTATTTCTTCCGGAGCTTCCGGAATTTCATAAGGGGTCTTTAATAGCATAACAACAGTGTTAAAATTAGGCGATGCTTTCAAAGGAGAACCAGAGTGAAGGGAAAGAGAAAAGAGAGGAGAAAAGAGATTATAAGGAGAACGTAACATCTCGTTTGTAGTCTCCGGAGAAGTAGATAGAGGAGGTTAGTATACTCCCACGTTTTATCAGTTATGTTTACGCCCCACAAAGGAATAGATGATGAGCTTATTGGCATACACCGATCAAAATACCGTCCCCCGACCCACTACTAGAAATTTTAAATAAAAGTTCTAAGTTAAAATAATACAATAAATAATACCCGACCTTGTATTAGAAGCCAGGATCTCTTGATCAGCACTCGCAGTTGCAACGAATAAACCAATGAGGCAATCAAGAAAAATAAATTTTAATTTTTATTATTTCTCCTTTTCAATCATCTTTTTATTAGCAACGTAGTGATTGGTGAAAAAAAGCGCAGCCGGTCTGTAAGGATAGAAATATTTGGCACTCGACGCGCTCTGCCTACCGCGTTAGAGACCTGGCGTGGGTTATTTATGTATGTAGGTACTAGAAATGTGTACGAAATATTAGTTCCAGTAGCGCAGCTGTGATTTGTACAAAACTAAATTGATTGGCAGATATATTAGCACGAAGTGGAAAAAGACTACTTATGTCAGCGGAGTTGACGAGCGTGGCGATTGACGTATGAGAGATAAATATAAAATATTACGAAACGAATTTCATTTGAACGTAAATTCACGATACGTCGATAAGGGCGACCCGCGAGCGAGTGACATGAGCTGAGTGGGACTGTGTTGACAAGTCAGCATGAACAAACCTTACCCGAAATTTAAACCATTGCATGTTTAGCGTATAGAGTATTTTAAAACAAAGGTTGATAAACTTGACTGGCTTTGATTTTGATTGATTGCCTCGTTTGTTGTGTTGGTTGTAAGTGCGACTGCCGATGGGAAGGTACTGGGTTCAAATCACAGATCGGGAGCTACTGGATATTTCTAATTTAGATTTTATACTAGTGGCTCTGAATCTGGATGTATGCCCGTGTGCAGCAATAGGCGCACCAGCTATTCCATAGTAGGACGTAAACGTAACTGGTGAAACGTGGGAGAGTACTGGACTGCTCTGTCTACATCTTAGGCGAAATATAGGCGTGATGTAACGTTATTACTCACCTATACACAAAAAAAGGAATAAGAGATGCTCTATTTATGGAAGCAATCATGAAATTATTTCAAGGTTATTTAGTTATTAGTATTATTTGGATATAATTAATTATAAATATTACGGTGCAGATAATAACCATTATACGAATAAACTAATTTGTGAAGTGGAACAAAGCATTATATTGAACAAGTTTTATAATGAATGTTTGTCGTTGCGGCCACGATGTGCTTATGGCGCTAGTGTGCCCAATTACTTTGTGTGTCCTTTGAACAGGGCCACATATATCCAAACATTCTGTAAATGTTCCAACAACCGTTGAATAGAAGTAATTAATTTGTGTTTATGAAATTACTTATTACATTTACGTATTCAGTTATTGGTTTACGCAGTAGTTTTGATATTACGGTGTGCATTAAAGTATTACAATCCGATTAATCCGACTGAATGAAGCTTCGAGCGTTAAAATCGTATATCGTCGCGTTGTAATGATAATAACCTTTCGATTCATTAAGTTCACGTTATTATACGTTAAAAAACAATTTATATTATCTGTACGCAATAATTGGAAATTACGTTCGGAAAGCATCGTGTTCATTTCCGAACCTGAATGCGCTAATGCTTTGAGTCTGGCAACACAGCGTACTGTGTAAAATCTATAGTCGTGACCATTCAGCAAATTACGGGCAGTTGCAACGAAATGAATGCTCGGCGGATTGGGAATTGGAACTCGATAACCGTCGGAGCTGAGACGCGACACCGTTTAATTGCAATGCACGGTATTATCGTATAAAATATCGTCGCTTGAGATTAATTAGTAAGTTGTAATGTCTTTGTGAGTTGTAATTTCTTAGTGCCTAATGTAACTCAGGATTAGTTGCTAGTATAACGATTAGGACAGGGTGCGCTGACGCACTTTGGGGGCGGTCTATATCCAGCAGTGGACTGAGATAGGCTGATGATTATGATCATAATGTTGTTGTTGATGATTATCACAATGTTGTTGTTGTTGATGATGACAATGTTGTTGTTGTTAATGATGATGACGACGATTAGAACTTACGTAAATTAATAAGTTGTAGTTAATTAATTAATTTACTTCCGTCCAACAACATTTGGAAGTTCACTGCTGGATATGAGCCATCTTTAATAGGCGCCATTTTATCCGCTCTTCGGATTTACGAATTTAACAGTATCATGTCACCGTGCTTAAAAGTCATAGAGTGGTGCCCATGGCTTAGTTAGATTATGTATTCGTAACATCACGCCTGTAATCCCCGAAGAGATAGGCAGAGGAGTGTAGTACACTCCCACGTTTCACCAGTTACCTTAACGTCTTTCTATGGAATAGGTGGTGAGCCTATTGCCATGCACCGGGTACATATCCAGACTCCGAGCCAGTTCTAGATAATCTAAGTTAGAAAAATTCAGTCGTGTCCGACCCGGGATTTGACCCAGGAACTCCCGATCTGCAGTTGCGCTTGCAACCAATACGATCAACGAGGCAGTCATAAAATTTTGTACAATATATTTATTTTATTCGATTGAACAAATAATGCCAGTAAGGACCAATTTTTCCCGTTGTGTGCTAGCTTTATATTTAATAAAAAATAATGAAAAATAACCTCGGCTAGCGTGACCTAGCCGCAAACGATAATATAGAAAATTAAAGAAGCGTTATAAGTAACTTAAGTCGGTATGTCGACAACGTTCCAGAAGCTTCGTGAAAATTTGTTGTGAAAATAAAATCTTCCTCGCGAGCAGTAACACAATCAATTGGTTCCATTCCTATTGTTCATTTTGTAGCATTGCAGCCTAAAGCTTCGTCCCAATACATCCAGCAGTTGAGATTGTATTTTTTTAACAACATATTCACGTATTACGGCGCATTGTAAATGTTTGAAAAAAATGTTATATGGTACAAATTAATATGTTGAATAGACAGTTTTAAAGTTATTCATGAATTGTATGAATTGAGTAGACAGTAGGGCGTTTCTTTTAAGAATCACATGTCATAGTGACATGATCATTAACTTGCTTTTTGACACGTTTCTGGCACTACGGATTATTATGGACATTCTCGCAGCCCGCGACGCATGGACGTGACAGGGAATATTTCACTGACCTCGTTATTCACCGCTTAAATTTCCTTCGCGACATCGGAAAGCATAGTAATGTGCTATTACTTTTTGGTACAATTTACTTGTTGCGTAATTTATTTGCGTAAATGAACTTTATTTGAACCGTCATTGAAGGGGGACCACGTGAAGGGTGATTTTTGTTTTGTTCTCAATATTAGCTCCCCATAACAGAGAATATATAAAGTGAAGAGACATGAAAAGAGTAATTAAATAGTAATTAAAAGAATATTTAAGTAAGTAAATTTAAAATCTCACTACCAAGACGTAAGCGTGTTGATTGAAAAGCAAAAAAACGCACAGAAATAATACGCATCAAACAATATATTTGTAGTTAAAACCTAATTTCGTTTAGTTTTTAACTTAACTCTCGGACCGCTCGTCTTATTGCAAACGAACACCCGTGAATGTTAGTTTTATCAAAGCAACTAGAAGGTGGGTAATAAGCCGTACTCAATAATTTGTTAATGAGAGACACGCATTCATTTTCCCCTGCTAATTACAAAGGGGAGGCTGGCCTTGCGAGCGGCAGGCATTCATCAATGTTGGCAAGCCGTCACTCTTTAATTATTGAAATCAAGAATGAACTAACTTCATTAAGTATTAGTCTCATATTATCTCTTCCAGAGCACACGGGAACAGAGCCAGTAGTTCTCTTTAAATAGGGGTAATTAAATAATACTAGTCAAATGTTTACGTAGACGGTTAAATAGTAATAGTTAATGGAGGAAGAATCATTAACATCAGCCTAAGTCCATTGCAGGATATGAGCCTCTAGCGAGCGGTTTTTGCCCATAATCCTCTTGCTAGGAAATCGAGTCGGGATCGCAAAGCACGGATCCTGGCTATCGTCAAGCGACCAGGATATTTAACTTTCCTCAGGCAGGCAGGCCGCGCCATACCGCGATTATATGAATGTGTAGTTTGAAAGTCGAGAATGAAACATTATGTTTTTTTCACTAACCATATATAACTTATTAGGTCAGTATATAATGCAGAAAATTCTATTATAAATTTAATTTATAATATGGTGACTCGGATCATCTCCATACACAATGTTACCGAGATATCTTTCATAACTACCATATCCTTCCACTATTGGACAACGGGTCCCCACTAAAAATGGGAAAAGTTGACGCCATGGTCTGCCACGCTGGCGAGTCACGGGTTAGTAGATGACGATTTGCTTTCATCGTCAGAATATGGCTTATATTTTGATTTTATATTCAATTTTTCTAAACAAATCCTTTGATCTGCACAGTTACGTAAACGTCGTAATGACGTTAAACGTTGGTAATTAATTAATTTGCAAAGAAGAAAAAAAGATGGCAAACTTGTCGTCAACTGTGATACTGTAGCAGACAACACGCCAGGAATATTAAGCCGCACCGTAAGTTAATTGGTCTTAATTAATGAAATTAAAGTTGGGCCGAAAGTTAACTCTTGATTTAACATTCACAGTTCTAGATTTGTGGATAAAGGTCATGATATAAGAAATACTGAAGAGTACATAGATCATGTTTCACTGTATGATCATTGCAGCAAGGTGGTACAGGGCTCAGACTAAAATACATAAATACAGATAAGATCCAGTGTAAATTATCCCTCAGTAACCTACCATTATTATTTCTATAATAAGATGGTAAGTAGCTACTTTATACTTGCAGTAAACACAGCTAATAAACATGTGTGTAGGTGACTTACATATGAGATATTCAGTTACATTCGCAGCCTCGGATTAAATCAATGTGTACAATCAGACAGGACATGCGCGCTCAATGATAAACGGCTACGTCGCCCCGCCCGTGACAGCGGTCAATGCGCATTGAACGGAATACTGGCGTTGTATAGAAAATTAAAGTGACACTTGCTAAAGGCAAAAGTTGGCGTAAAAACTTCGCACGCTCAATGAAATGTGTATATCAGTAATGAGGAAGGATAGGTACTTTGTTTGTTAATTACATACATATAAATTAAATACACATTTGGTGACACAATTTCCAAGTAGTCGTGGAAAAAGTAAATAAGCACAATAATATATAAGTATATAAACAACGTGAAACGTGGGAGTGTACTACACTCCTCTGCCTACCTCTTCGGGGATAGAGGTGTGTTGTTACGTTTTTTTACATTTTTTTTATAAACAATGAGCATATAAAATATATAGGCATATAAACACATAAAGATATTAATAGGTATACGTATAAAGGGTTTTTTACAATCAGATATTGAATAAATACTCGTGGTGAATATTTATTCCGGATTCGAACATATAAAACTCGGCTCAGCAATTATGTTTATTGACCATAGAGCAAACGCACGGCTAGCCATTAACGTATATACCCATCCTCTTATGTTTCAGTCATTGTTGTGAAAACAAACCACAGGTCACGGCTAAGCGCTTCGTAATATCTTCATTGACCTTTGTGCTTCATTCCGTAGGTTTTGTAGGACTAACTCACATAAAAGGAAAAATGTTGTTCATTTCAGACATTAAGGGCTTCTTTGATGTTTCGATTAATTCGAAGAATCGCCGCAACATCCAAGCTTCTTGTGTTTTCCGATCTCAATCCCGCGCGCCGGTCCATCGCCAGTGCCCACTAAGAACTATTCAGACAGAAAATAATGGGTGGATATTTCGTGGGTGTTTTTCACTAAAGGTTGACGACACTATTTTAATTAAACGCGAGGAGTGCTCAAATACACTGAATGTTTGTTACCTCTACGTTTTTACACTCTACGAGTATTTGTAGAGGAGAGCTACGATGCTGCGCGACGTAGAGCTGCACTGCTAATTGCGTTTTGGTCGAACTACTAAAAGGATTCATACACAATAAATATATAAACCATGCGCAGTTATGGTTGCGTGACGCGGCGTGAATATATTTTTTCACGCTACGAATATTCGCGTCATAGTGCATTACTGCCGGTTACGTATCGGACGCGATTCAGTAAAATATTAAATTCACTAGCCGTCAATGAAGAGATTGCGTTTTTGCTGTTATACTGAAATATATATGTATCAATTACGTGTCTTATCGCAGCTCGTTTACCAAATTGAAATGGTGATCTTTTCATTTCCATTTTACATTTTTTGTGGTACGTACATTCAAAATTGTGGTTTGATTTTAAAGATATTATTCTAGGTTTAAACTATATAATACTTATGCGTTATGTTAAAGCACAGACAAACGCTATATGAAAAGTCATATATACATATATAGAAGCCGAAATATTAATAGATCCTGGATATGATAAGACCCATAACATTGTTGATTGAAATATTGAACGGTACACGATGCGAAACACAAATATAAAAATTCATCAAGTTTCGTTCCACCGAACTAACTACCACCTCACAACAGTGGTGTTTTGCATGAGGTTGTAGACAAAATGCTAAATAATCTATAAATATATCCAGCAGCCATTAGTTATTAAATATTCATAGGGCATAATATAATAAAGGTATATACAACTCGCAGTGTTTATTCCTTTTATGGGATAGCATAAAAAATATGAGTCTGAATCGACAACAATGACAAAAAAATATTCTATAGACGTGTACATAAATGTCATGGCTTATATGTAAGTCGAAATGTAAATCATCTATAGGAAATAAGAGTAATCAATTTAAGCATGTAAATGAATGATTGAAATATATTAGTGATATAAAATTTAGACAATAACAAAAATGACCAAACGTAAACATTATAATGAAAAACTACTTTGTGAGTAATTTGTTTCTTTAAAACTAAAATTCTTTTCCATTAATGCTACAAAGATATTAGGAGTTGTTGAATAGCTATAAAGATCTCAATTTGAGTAACGTCTGAAAGAGCAAAAACACCAGAAAGAAATGAAAATTATTCTAAGAACCGCTATCAATTAATCAAAAGAAATGTAAAGGAAAAGTTCCAGCTCAACGAGTGCCAGAGCAGTGATTACAGACAGAAATGAAATATTGTAACGTTCGACAAGTTCAACCAAGCTACAATTTTGTACAGAATCGTTCAAATTATGACGAAGACAAATCTCATTATACTGGTGTTAGGGTTCGAAAAAATTAATTTAATGAAGGGATTTTGTTATACTTTACGTTCTCTTCAGAAACTCTCAATCAGGAAACTTTTTATATCCGTTTTAAAAATTACTATAAAACCGCTAGCACAAATAATAAAAAAATGATTAATTTGAATGATTTTGCAAGTGTCAGTTTATTTCAAACGTTCGGCTGCCTCGTTGGTCGAGTTGCTCGCGCGACTACTGTCGAGAGCACCTAGGTTTGATTCCAGTGTCGGGTTATTACCCGGAGTTTTTAATTTAGATTCTTTAATTAATATTTCCAGTAGTGGCTCAGAAACTCGATTTGTGCCTGGTATATGGTAATGGGCTCACCACCTATTCCATGGTAGAACGTAAATGTAATAGGTGAAACGTGAGTGTACTTCGCTGCTCAACCCTTTGGGGATTACAGGCGAGTCTTTACGTTATAATTGTCATCTTGTATAACTAAATCATTGTTAAGAGTACAAGTAGCAAATAGATTGACTTCAATTCAAAGATATCATAAATTATACTTTTACGTTACCTTTTTTCATTCTCGTATAAATCGAAACGTACAGTACGTACAAATCGAAACGTTTCCACTACAACTCTAAACTACTTTGAGCAATCACCAATTTATGTAAAAGCCAAATTTTTATCGGAAAAAATGCGTGAAGCCGGTTCAGCGCGTGGAATTTCGTTTCCATCGTTCCGGTGTACGTATTGTCGTGGATCGATTTGATAACACTCCAAGTGTAATCAATGGTGACGTACGCACAATAAAGAAAAGACAGGGCAAAATTTAAGAAATCACGCCGTCGAGCTACGATTCCAATATTACCGAGGACAATTTACATGACGCTGACCGAAGTACTCCTCCCCTGAATTCACTTTACAGGTCATCTGATGTGATCGAGCGTCACATAGGCATTGTATATTTTACGCGTTCTCTCTGATTACGCCGCAACGATCCTAATGGAACTACGTAACAATAATTACAGTAGAAATTATCATTACGTCCTAATATTACGTAATAATAATTACTACTGCAAAACGTAATAATTATTATGGTAGTAATTATTATTACGTCCTAATATTACGTAATAATAATTAGAACTGTAATACGTAATAATTATTACAGTAGTAATTATCATTACGTCCTAATATTACGTAATAATTATTACTACTGTAATACGTAACAATTATTATAACGTAACATCACGTAACATCACGCCTGTAATCCCCGAAGAGGTAGGCAGAGGAATGTAGAACATTCCCACGTTTCACCAGTTACGTT
>DWDU01002821.1:0-12254 GCA_018245575.1 Jemadia suekentonmiller
AACGTAACTGGTGAAACGTGGGAGTGTTCTACACTCCTCTGCCTACCTCTTCGGGGATAACATGCGTGATGTTACGTATAACATAACAGAAAAAACACAATTACTCAAAAGTTTTTATTTAATTTTAGACCATCCATTGAATTCAATCAAACGCGTAAGTGGTGCGTTATGTACGGCGCTTACGACCTTTTCGTCTTAGTCATCGCGACTTTTACTGTCACTTTTTGTTTCATTGTGTTTCTAATAACACAACGATTTCAGAAAACTTTCACTTTAATAATTCTTAAATGCAACTGATTTTTATTAGTCGTAGGCCCGCCTATGACTGCAATCTCATTACATGGTAATCACAAGTCAAAGAGATACGTTGCATATCTAGACTAGTTTTCTGTTATTCTATTAATATACGGATATATTAGTAGAATAACGTTATAAAAACCTACACGAAACAACACTTTAATCAACAAACGTGATACGATTACAAAAAATTCGACAAACATCTCTTTGAGAACGAATCTGATGTTCTATTAAGCGAGCAGAAGTATAATTTACAGGAGTAATGTAACGAGAGAGCGAAAACGGATACTTTGTGCAACGTCAATGTTCGAGCAATCTGTTGCGGACTTTTTAGCACTGAAATAGTATTGATTAGTAGTTTAGTTACTTACTAACTTTAGGACCAGATTTTAAATTAGAGGTGTTAATAAGTACACATGTATTAATAATGAAACGAAAATAAAAAAAATATGTTAATAAAAAAAAAAAAAAACGTAACATCACGCTATGAATATGTTAATATAATACATATTACAGAGATGACTTTTTTTAATTCATTTTTGTTTATTACCTACACAACTACAGTTCTAATTGATCATATAAATGTAACATCACACCTGTAATCCCGGAAGAGGTAAACAGAGGAATGCCGTGTAGTACACTCCCACGTTTCGCTAGTTACGTTTACATTCTACCCTTGAATAGGGCGTAAGCCTTCTGTCGTACACCGGGCACAAATCCAGACTTCGAGCCACTTACTAGAAATTTCAAGTTAGAAAGATCCAAAAATAGGTACATCCGCCCGCCATAGATAACTACGGCCACACAAAGTGACATGAAAAAAGAATGAGAAAACGGTAAATGTGTGAATAAAAACTAACATCAACGAAAGCGTCTCGGCATCTACCGACGCAAAATCGTGACATGATCTCATACAGCGCTTTCCTTAATACCTTTCACGCATTACGTAGTCAAACTTCAATACTACTATAGTCAACGAGGTAGCGCCGTCAGACAAATAATTCTATCCTTGTATCGTTGCCGTCTATCTACATTCATTACACTCAAATTTTAAATGAGAATTTATTGCGCATTGATAGTCAAGATGTGGGTGAAAGTAATGGAGATCCTATATGTATTTTTATATTACTGTATCTGCATTTACAATACGACAGCTCTGTGGGGTATAAGCAGACGGGAGTTGGTCCTACAATTGGCACGTGCTCGGAATAACATGCCGCGTACATTTTGTATGAAATTTTACATTGTACCATTATGTAAATATTATAAGATATTACAAACACCTAAATGTCTATTGCAATTGATTCGCTTGCTAAGTTTACTGACATTTTCAATTATTGGTTAGGGATATTATAGAAACTACAGTAATAATAATATTAACATCAGCATCATTATTGAAACAAAGATATTAAACGCTTAGGATACCGTTTTTTGTACTAATATACAAGCTACAATGTGCACAAAGCACTCTGGGCGCGGTCATTTAGTAGTTTATCACAGGAGGGGATAACTAAGTTGCCTGCAGTTGACGTTTTATTATCTGCGTTATCATGCCTGAAGGATGATCCTGTTCCTGCCACGAACGGACAGCAGCTTTTAAGATTTTAAGACTAACTTGTCAGGAGAAGCGTTGAGCAATTGGTTCCGCTTGTATTAAAAGATAAGCGCATTGACCACTGCAGGCCAAAGTTAACGTAACGAAACGTAACATCACGCCTGTAAATCCCCGATAAGTAAGCAGAGCAGTGACAACAGTTACGTTTTCGTTACACTACGCACTTTGGCTATTATACTGATGCTAGCACTGTCGGCTAGATAGCAGTATCATCGTCCTTAACAGATTGTAACCGATAGACATTAAACCGGAGATATTAGAGAAGTTTGGAATGAATATACTACATAATAACATCAGTAGGGGTTAGTGAATTGGCTTGCAAGTGGTATTTGAACAGCGTGGGGAATCGTAGAGATCGATAAAAAGATATTCACCGCCCACTATTGATAGATGACAATTGAGTACGAGGAATTGATCACTTACAATACATCTTTGTAACTATTTATCATCTAACAATTGGTTAGGAGTGAGAAAATGAATGATTTTTTGATGTTTATGAAGTATAAGGAGAGAGACGAATATAGAAGAGTATGTCAAGTGTGTAAAGATCTCTATCTTGACACTTGGTACCCTCTGCCTGTTCCGTGAGGCACCTGGCGTGACGATATAATAATAACAATTTCAACTAAGGGTATTTCAAACAAAGGTATTTTTATTCACAATTTAAACATAATATTTAATATTGTATAACAAAAACTACACTAGATTTAATAAACCAATAGAACGGGTAAGACACCAGTTAAATATATAGGTAGGTGCTTATATATGTATGTATTTAATTTCCAACACAATTAATTGAAAGAAATAAGTGTTTTTAACACAAAATAAAATCGGCGTTCTTTAATAACGACACAGATAATTAGCATTAACTGATAATATTGTATTATCAGTTGATGATAAATATCTACAAACTGGCGCTAATTATTTACAATCGATCAAAACACCATTTAAAATCAATAGTAATAAACAATCGACGCACTGATCTGTACCCGCATATAAAAGCAATATGACGATTAAAAACTGTTGTATTAGCTTGAACAAACTAATGGAGAAAATTTTAAAATTGTAAATATCGTCCAAGTGCATCTTTTGTCATACCAAGTCCCTCGTGCGATAGGCAGAGAGCACCAAGTGCCAAATAAATCTATCTCCGTAACAGATCAGTCGTGATGGTATAATAATGATAAATTTTATCCACAAATTCGTAAAACACTTTTTGTTACACTCGATTTCTCTCACTCGGAATTCTTACCAGTATCCACCCAATCTTTGATCCCTCGATTTACTCTTATAGGGGTTGATTCAAAAAGGTATTCTTCATCGTCATCACAATCCAGCTATCTGTATATGTAAATTCAATAAGATGGCCTCAGTTTCAAGTAAGAATCTCGCGTGAAACCAACGGATAAAGTTATTTTCGCTTTCACAATATTACTAAGATAAATTGTTACAAGCATACAGAAAATAGAGTAAAAAGTGACGTAAACTAAATATTTTGGAGCATCTCTACACACGGCCAATGATTTCCAGGCAAAGGAGAACTTGTGAGGTATTAACCTATAGCCAAACGTCTTATAAACAACACATACATAAAAAAATACATTTATTAGGATGAAAAAGAAAACATACTCTTAGCAAATACTTTATTGTTAAACGTTACCAATAACGCAAACATTTGTTGTGAGCGAGGAACGAACCCGCAACCCCCGGCTCCACGGGCAGGTTCAGTAACCAACATTACATCAATGAATACCCATATTTCGTACATTTCGATAATACTCGGTCATTTGATTGCACTCAAACAATTGAAGGCCATACAAATGACAACTGATTTAATGTGTGTATATTATGGCATTGTTCGTACTGTTTATGGCCATGACGCGTTGGCAGTTTTCAAGCGCTACTGCCTCTAAGTACCCGATTCACTCGATCAGATTAGCGGGTATGTTTGTGACGCTTTTATTAGCTCAACTAAGCACATCAGGTGAAGCGAGATACTAAAGAGGCTAGCGACCAAGTTACTTTACTACCGAGTATATTTTAATGTATTGATATTGGTTGCTTGCTTTCACTAATCTAGAGTTAGAATGAGCATCAAATTTAACGACCGTCAAAATGTATGACTTTATATAACTTATAAATCCGTGACTAACCTTCAAGGTCAAGATACCGAAAGCTGTTGGGAGTTTATGAAAATATAAATGTATGTAAGTAGTAGAAACGCGTCAGATCTGTAAGGATAGAGATGTTAAGCATCCGTTGATCTGTGCGTAAACCGTAAGAGATGTGGCGCAATGATATATTATTAATAATAGAAATTATTATTTCATCATTTCGTTACTAATATCTCTTTATACAAGATTGAACATGAATCAAACTAAATACGAAACTTTTTTTAATATTCAGTTCGTTTAAAAAAAAAAAAAAAGAATAAAACAGTTCATTTAAAGAATAAAAAACTGCAACTATTACGACCTTAGCTGTCACATCCGCCGTGTATGCCCTGTTATGCTCAAAGAACTTCAGTCGGCCATTTACAAGCGCGGTACAAAACCATTTAATTAAAATTAAAAAAAAAACCTGTTTAAACGACAAGTGAGAAAAGAAAAATACTATTTTTTAAAGTAACAAGAGTTTATTTTTACAGCAATGTGTATCTACATATGTGACTATCGTCTTTATAAAAAAGCTATATTTATGCTGTTATTTGAAATAACACGATAAATTTGCATCCTTTAACAAACGTTTATCTGGAATATATTGCAGACATAACACATTCAATTTATAATATATCTTATAGCATAGTAATTTTGTAAATCTCCACCAATTCGCTGAGTACTGAGTGTTGAACGTTGCATCCAAGTCGATATTGTTATTATATCGTAACGTCAGATCCCTTACGGGTTATGTAGAGATCATCGATTGCAGAAAATCCTCTGTGCTTACAGACCTGTCGTGCGCCTTCTGTATTAATAACTCTTTTTAAACATGCACGCTGGTTTCCGAGACTTTTGACTGCCCCGTCAGCCTGTATCTGACCTATTTGGTAATATTCAACATAATAAAGTATTCCGAAGCACTACAAAGGCATGCATTAACCTTGTTATAATATAATCCGATGTTATACGCCGCACCATCCTGTATATTGCAACCGTTACTTTCAATTTTTATTATAACACAACATCACGCCTGAATTTCTCTAAAGGAGTAGGTAGACAAATGTAGTAATCATCCTTTTTGCCAGTTAAATTTTACGTCTCACGTAATAGCGGGTGAGCCTATTGACGTACATCGAGTACAAATCCGTACTACATAATACTTTACAGGAAGTTTTGAATTAGAAAAACCCAGTAATATGTTGCTTGAGTCTATTGGATTGGATCGAACCCAGGATTTCCCGCTCAGTAGTCGCGTTTGCAACCACTAAACTAACGAGGCACTCAGACATTTATGTTTTATTAGTCACATATCGGTTACAGCCATAACATAATCAATCCAGACCGCACGGCTAGAGTATCTCACACATACCTCATTAAAATGTTAATAAGGTAATCCATACTGTTGGAAATTACACGACGAGACGGAATTGCAGTTTGTTTTAATAAAACTTTGCTTTAATATAGTCGACTTCTTAATACAAAATCCTGTCCTTTACGTTTTATGAGTATCATCAGTCCTTTATAGAGCCACTGTTGGACATGGCGTGAAGGGTTAAAACCATAGCTTTCAACGCGGGCCAACCGAGAATTACAGAACTTTACACACCTTAGAAAAAAATATGGAGAAAGCTAAAGGGCGTAGGTTCCCTCGTTAATTTTACCGTTATCGTTATAGCAAGTGATATATGGTCTTAAAACGACCATTATTTTGTAAGATGTGAGCGCTATGATTTAAACCTAGGACACTCAGTGTTGCTTAATCTACCAGTAACTAGGCTATCACTGATTCATTTGTGTATTGTAATGGTAAGATTAAATCACTATTATCAAAGATTAAAAACGTTTAAATGTACTTAACAGTCAAACATGTGATTCAAACACATATTTGCATAACAATGTAACATCGAAGCGTTAAAAAAGCTGTATGACTGAAAAAGCTTTACTTTCACAACTTAATAGCTTTTCAGCGACGATGTAAGTGGATACTTTAACGTTCGACCTTACTAATTGCGAACGAGAATATTGCAATGGCAGTTAACACTCTGTTTACTGAAATATTAAAATGAAAACGTTCGCGAAAATTATTAACATTTAACGCGCGAAAATAATTTCATTTATTGTTACACATTTGGATATTACGAAGTGAATTACTGAGATTTAAATGTTTCGTTAAACGCTTTACATATGAAGTGGCGGTGAAATGTTTCGTATCGATATTTTTGCGTTTTATTATACATTCAAATGAAATTCGTGTGAATAGTAGGTATTTTTGTTAAAATGTAGTGATACAAGCGTATAATTGCCTTTTTGTTTTCTGTTACTCATTCTCGTCTGCATCGATCTGGTCTAGAGATTTAGACAGAGCAAGTTATCTTTTTTTTCAGATTTACAAAAAAATCTTACATAAAACAGGTTTTTACATTATTATCTGATGGCCAGTCATACTAGGGTCATATTTAAGATGACTGACCAAATAAATTGACCCCGTGTAAATACACAAAACTTTCCATAAAAGTGGACAGATTTCGTGGCCTCTCCTTAGAATTACTGCTTTGCTGCATTGACACCTCTGCACACAAACCCAGTTCTATCGTTCGAACAGAATTGTGTTTCATTTAGTATAAAGTCATATGTAATTAATAGACCGCTGTATAATTAATTGGTAGGTGTATGAAATCGCTTTATTTGTGAATAATGTTCGCGTCTCGACCGTTCAGTGCTAACCACAGTACAAATAAAATAGCTATTATCAGTATTTACATACACAGTCATTGGTGGGCGATCAGATTGAATGAATAGTATTGTGATTTAATTATGCCCAACATTACGCTTTTGTATTAAACCACGGTTTCTGTGCAAATATCCTGACTCAGTTCCACAGTTTCCTTGCTTTTTTTTCTTTCTTATATTCTGCAGATATTTGAGGTGATTTTTCTTTTGCTTCCAAAAAACTTCGACTTGTCAAGAAGCAATGTCTCCATAATTTTTTCACTTGTTTTATTTTCTCTATTGATCAAGTAACATAAAAGCCTTATTTATACATATGCAAAAGTTACTTTAAATAGACATTTGACTTATAGGACTAGTCATGATATCAATTTTTAAGGTGTTTTCTTAAATCAGTTATGTACTTTAGTGATTGAAGTTTATTTTTAAAAATACCGACCGTCTTTCTAAACCGACTTTTTTCTCTTAGTCCGTATTACATTTATTGCAATATTGTGAATCTTCAGGAATTATGTATTTCATATTGTTCACGTGTATTTAAATAAAACTTTTGAATTACTATAATTATGAAATCTTTGTTCATCCAAACGTTTCTCGTACCTCATTAAAATCACAGGAAGATACGGGTATTTGTATTTTGTTGTGGTAAAGATTGAATTTAAATTAAAAAATTAAAACAGTCTATAACTGCTTTGAATTAAACTGACATATGCTCAAATCCTTATATTAGAGAAGAAACAGTGGCTTTAGAAGAAAAACGCAAGTCCAATAAGTAATTCGTAAAAAAATTGTAATCTATAATAAATGTAACGAAAAAAGTTAAAACTCGGTTAAAATCACTCAATTGTATTAAATTGTATTAATATTTGCTTAAAATAATTCAATTGCATTAAACAGCAACATAATTTGATTAAAAAAAAATCTGAATTGTTTTAAATTGATGGAGCTTAAAACAACTTTAAAATTTTCTTTAAATTATCGCCCAGCGAAACTCAACTAAACGAAAATTTATCGGCAGTATTATTATAGTACACAGCAGCGCGTCGGTCACGCCCATAGTTAAACTCTCTATCTATTCCCGACCACGGTGTAGCTTTCACCAATTACAATGGATTGTGACATTCGTTTGAGCCGTCTAATTGGCTGCCTATGATAAATACGAAACGTTTGAAAGTATTTGAAAGTAGTTTGATTAACGAATGACATCTTTACATACGTTCTCAAATGTACTATGCAACTTTGAGATATGTTTTTAGTACACCCGGAAATTTATAAGCGCCTTTTAAAAGGGAAATATGATAATAGTTCCGGTATTAGTACGTGCCAAATTAATAATAATGGGGGTAAATATTTACAAATTGAAATGTCATAATATCACGCCTATATATCCTTGAAGGGGTAGACAGATGAGCGTACTCCTTGGAAGTATATGCCCACGATTCACATTCAAACTAAAGTTTGAAACATTAGGAAAACATAATTTTTCGCCTTTTTATAACTTTCATCATTCCTCTAGAAAATCTTAATACATACATCTCAATTTTTTAATCGGCCTTCTACCGTCCAGTCTCCAGAAAAAGGCCAGCGATCCCAGATGAGCGTGTTTACCCAATTCATTCCACTATTGCTTTATGTATCGATGTGATTTTCCTATATTGAATTATAATCACAAACATAAAAATTATGTCCACCTCAAAACACTGTCGTATACACTGAACACACGATATTGTTATGAAAAACAGGAAGCAGTTATAAATACTTTTGAACGAAATTAAACAACATTATGATCGTGAATATTATTATGTACCTACCTGCTCGAATCAAACTGTAAGAAAACACACTAATTAAGCCGGCACATAACTCCGTCATGTATGTATAAAGTTACTAATGGAAAGTCTGATAGTAAATTATTATGTTCATCCGAAGATCTCATTGGTGTTAGCTTACACGAGCGACCTTCCACGATTATATTAGATCATATTGTTCTTAGGATCAATATTTTAAATACATGACACATAATGTTACGTCTTACATGACTTACATGTATTGACAGTCATCCCAGTCATCCCTGAAGTGGTAGGCAGAGGAGTGCAGTACACTCCCACGTTTTACCAGTCACGTTTACGTCCCGCTATGGAATAGGTGGAGAGTATATTGCGCCTCTTTGAGCCCCTACTAAAAAATCTAAATTAGAAAAATTCTGTAGTGCCCGACCTGGGAATCGAACCCACGACCTCTTGATCGGCAATCGTGCATGCAACCAACACGACATCTACCTACATCTTTTAAATAACTTTATTCGACGTAAGTAACAAAGGATCCGTTTCTTTAATAAAGCGATGAGACGAATCATGCAGTCGATTATGAGTGACAGTATCTCCGGATACGAATCAGTCTGCTAAAGGAATGAATGGAAGTAGCCCGGCGTCCGGTAATAGACGGGTATTGTGCACGGTGGCGGACATTGCAGTAATGTCTCCACCATGTCTGCACCTATAATGATCCAGCGTCTTCTTTACTTATACCGTTAACAAAATTATATCATCTTTACACGGTAGGCAGATATCACCAAGTGTCAAATATTTATATAATTGTAGACCTTACAAGGTGGAGGAAAAAGGGTGTAGTAAGATCTTTAAGGGTAACCATATACTTGACACTCTGTGTACTTCGTAAGAGACATAAATTGATGATATAATAATAAAATAGTACACAATGAACTTGAAACCGTTTCGTAGTCGCACATCATCAACATTGTTAACATATGTTAACGTTATGCGCTCTGAATCATGGTGGCTCTTGAAAAGGTGGGCGCTAGTGATAATTTCGGGTATACGAAATTTTCACGAGCGTTTTCATGCTTGCAAAAATATTCAATACACGAATTGACTCCTAACCCGTACATTCACAAATCAACAAGGAAGATACATTGTGAAATCCGCTCCAGGTCTACTGCAGTCGGGAAAAAGATCCATGCCCAGTGGCGGAACATAAAAAATAGCAGCTAACCAAACTGTCAACTAAATGAACTTGAAAAGTCTGATTCTACGTCTAAATCACCACTGTCTTCAAAAAGCAAAATAGAATAGTTATACAGTCATCGATTTATTACTGGTAATATCAAACCCATAAATAGCTTTATGCAAAACGTATTACTAGTCAAAAGAAGTACAACACCAACATACACCAGTCTTTGTATACATATATATATATTGTACCTCTTCATAGTACACATGTGTAATTCAGTGTTACAAATCTGTCAAACGGAGATTTGTGACACAATTTGATTTATGGTATTAATGATAGCTATACATACATATTTCAAATATGACCCGACAAAATTGGCCAATGGCATGGATGATAAATCGAGCGTTACATCGGTTAGCCTCTAAATATTTTAGCAACAGTATAGCCAATACCATAAAACTGTTTATGGTCTTCGTTGATAGGCAATAATGGGTGACGAGTTGATATTGTGTGACATGAAAAACAGCCCACATGTAACATACATATGCCATAAATGAAGAAATGTGCTATGTCGTTCTTTATTTTAATGTGTTTAGATCTGGAATTAATAACAGATATTTAGTTTTAACAGAAAATATTGCACATAAATATTCATTACAGGTGAAATGCTGACAAAACAAATACACAAAAATATTGATGGATGCAGGCGCCGAGGGAAGCGGGACCGAATTATCTTGACCACGTAGATCAGATATTGACTGATGGAGGAACCGGAAGTATCCGAAACCGGCGGGAGTGTATAAAGAGAGTAATGATTGAAGTATAAATGATTGAAGTAGCACATTATCTCAATAAGAATAGACATATTTGGCACCCTCTTATTACTCCGTAAGGGACCTCACATAACAATAACAATAATGTAATGAACGGGTTACCCAAACATGGTCTACCTAACCGACCCATTAGACGGTTTAATATGACACCAAACAGCACAAACAAGTATTATAACACAACAAGCGATTTCCCCTACAAAGGATATTTATTCACCATGCGCTATAAATTCAAACGTCATATTTAATAATATTTCATTAACTATTGACTGGCCACTAAATACCGACGATAAAATAATGCCGGCGTTGTGTGGATGAAATTGAAATTGTAGTTATAATTTATTGGTAGAGTTAATATCATGTTCCATTGAGGGATAATTGCTATTATCTAGCTATTGGCAGGGTGTCCATGCGTTTGTTTCAATTGAAAATTTATCACCATATTTATTTAAAATTAAATTTCGAGGTATTCGGAAAATGAGTAGTTTTAAAAGTGTTGATTTGTTTTCAATAAACAAAAGAGCTATAAAAGGAAGTACAATTCACCTGATGGTAAGTGATTATTGTAATTCACAAATTTCCGAATCAGATCCTAACAAAAGCATCTTTTTAGATGGATGATAGATCGTAATTTATTCGGTAAAAATAGTAACTTACTCGTTTCTATTCATAGTATCAGTGGTTACACCAGACTGTAATTTTAATATCTTCGTATTTCAGAAAAGCCTTCAACTTGTTGTATTATTTCTTAAGCAAATTATATTTACTCAATGCGAAATATGAAAAAAATGGTGAAACTAAAAGAACGTTAAGTCAGTAAGGATAGGATATTTTCATGATTTAGTTATGATTTATTAATAATAACAGTTCGAGATAGGTACACCTGTTTAATTGAGCATTCATGGGATTTTAACAATAAATGCGGATACAGAAACCAAACGACAGTATCAGCGTGAGAATAAAGAGTAAATGAACATTTGATTTCTTACTATAACATAAAAAGTACAATGCAAAAAATAATTCGTATAACAACAAGGTGAGTCAGAACAGAACATGTGTCGCAATTGACCTAAAGTTTACAATAATTTAGGGAAATTCCGACGAGAGCGCGCCACGTGGTGTCGCCACGCATCATCACTTGTTGACAGACACGTGGCCAAACACGCGCGGTGAGCTAAAAATACGCCGCGAGCCGCCCTTGTCGATACATTGTCAAGTTGGCGTGCTATTTCAAGCTGTTTCATTTCTATTAACACTAGCTTCTCGACTTATACGCAAAGTTTCTTCAAGTACATATATTGTTAGATATATTGTAACAGCGGAGTTTAATAAGAAAATACTGAGTACATTTGAAAAAGAGAAACGAAATATGCTCGATTTTGTTTTCATTTTAAGTAAGTTTCTGTTGAAAAGGTCAATTCCGTATTACGCATTTTTAGCAATATGTTATTTTAATAATATAAAAAACACTATAAAAGAACTGTTCCTAATTACGTAAATATAAAAAAAACACAAAAAAAACAACACGCCTGTAATCCCCGAAGAGGTAGGTAGAGGAGTGTAAAACACTTCCAAGTTTCATCAGTTACGTTTACGTCCCGCTATGGAATAGGTGGTGAGCCTATTGCCATGCATCGGGCACATATCCAGACTCCGAGC
>DWDU01002822.1:0-12253 GCA_018245575.1 Jemadia suekentonmiller
ACGTGGGAGTGTTCTACACTCCTCTGCCTACCTCTTCGGGGATTACAGGCGTGATGTTACGTTTTTTTTTTTTTTTATTCTTTCAAAGTTCGATTGCATCACCAAAATTGATTGGTTACCAAATTTAAGCATGACTGTTTTAGATCTAGGGAATTTTACACTTTAGTTACGGATTAGTGAGAACTTGTAGGAATAATTTGTAAAGGTATTTATACAGAAATCAAGGTAACTTTTTGTTTAACGTAAAAGAAAATTGAATAAAATTGTGATAAGATAAATTTAGTCCGCTGCAGTATTTTTTGTCTGATCGTTTTTATGTATGGGAATTAACGGTAAAAAAAACCTTAATAAACTATAAAATTATTAGTGGGCTTACCTATCGAGTAGCGAATCCCCTCTAAAATTTAATCTATAATGTTATTAGTGTTCACGTATATTACATGATTTAATTATTAGTTCTTTCACAATTGTAGGTTAAATTTTAAATATGCGCCGTTTGAGATAGATTAATATTGTTTAAAAAAATAAATTATATAGAACTGGGATATTATAATGGAATTTACTAAACACAAAGGCAGTAATAGTTTACATCTTGATCTAGAAAATAGGATCGTTGAACGTATAATGTAGAAAAGTTAGTACCCGGTAGTCAGTCTCAAACAATGTGAATTGTCTTCGGTGATTTAATACGTACTTTGGATTTTACATTTACCTTGAGGGTCACGATCGATAATCAATGAATGATGACCTCACATTGCAATTATGAGTATAAGTTTACTCTTTCGCTCTCTCAGTTTAAACTACGGTTATTCTTAGTGCACTAAGGTGAGTATAGCTTAGCGACGGTTTGTTGAATGCTTCAGGAAGTAACTAACGATGATGTCCAGCAATAACATCTACTACTTACTCCAGTCTTATTGGCTTTGCCTTACATCGAAATAAAAATAAGTAGATAATTGAGACCTTGGCCCGCTCACATGGATGTAACTGGCGCGCTAATCCAATTAAGCTTTACTAGTGCCCTGAGAAGCTTGGCAAATGCAATGTTAACTTCAAAACAATAGGCTTGCAATGCATTACAAATCGTATCCGTCCCAATTGTAACTAAGACTACAAGAACGACCTTGCATATAGCAACTGATGATAAGACGATGACCTTGCATATAGATACATAACAGAAGGCGTTTTTGTAGCGATCGGTGGTACATTACCATTCTTAAACAAAGGTATCTTTACATTGTTACAGCACAGAAAAACTCACGCAGAGGTGTTCCTGTGGGATCATTATTGTCATCCATCCATTTATGATGCCATTACAGGGAAAATATGTCCTTTAAAATTGGCCATAGAAAGTCATCTAATGTATTTTCCAGTAAGTCTGAAACTAAAAGAACAGATACAAATCTTACCACTGATGTTCAAGGTAGAATGTCCAATCGTGTTTTCGTTCTTTTCAACTCACATGATAGTTCTTATTAATCAAGCCATTTTATTTACTGGTTGTACTTTTTTAGAGCATCAAACGGGAAACAGACTTTACCCATAGATGGTTAACGTCTAACGAAGATTGAACTGACTTAGTTCTCTAAACGCAAAATACACTTAAGTACCGTTGGATTTCAGAAGAGCCTGTTCAAGTTCATGACAAAAACTTGAATGTGTAGTTTCCGAGTAAGATGTCACCTTGTACTCAACTTACGGTTCCGATTACCATGCGATTATGGAGGTCAAATGAGTCCTGTTGTAAGATCTCAAACCTTTAATTTACCATTTTTATTATCAGTTGTTTTTTGTAAGAATGTTCCATGACAACTTATAGGATTGAATAAAGTATGTTTTTATAATATTAAAAAGACGTAATCTTTAAAAATAATTACTATTCAACTGTATGAGCACTGCGCTGAAGATTCTGTTCAAGGGCTAAAATGAAAAGAATTAAATGAAATTAAAATAAAATGAATTAATCTTCATAAAAAATGAATTTAAGTGATCTTGTTACTTCATTTCGTTTCAAAATTTAATAAAAAGAGACACAACGTGTGAAAAACTGTTATTGAACCTTCATGAGTAAAAATTGAAGTGTGGCAATAGGCTGTGCCACTATGCCAAAGTGTGAGAATGTACTACACTCGTCTTCTACCTCTTCGGAAATTACAGGCGTGGTGTTACGTTATTTTTGTGTAATTACTTAAACTGATACTTGTAACAACAAAATATTTAATAGTTCCAAGTGTAATGAAATTCAAATTCGCACATAGCGAGTGTACTACAATAGGACCGTTAAAACTAACCATGATTGTAAAGCGACGTGTTGTAAGAATTACGTAGCGCCATAACATAACGCTCTCTACAAATATTTGGCTAATTGTCCACACACTCGATTAAATCTTGCGTCATAGCATCAACGTTACAAAATATGGCTTCGTGTGGCACGTGATGCAATTATAATGTATTTATTGACCCAACGTTTCAAACAAACGTTTTACAGGAACATTGAAATCACCTGTGCTATATCTTAGCCGGCCTCCACATGTTTTAACATTTTAAAATTTTCCGTAACAATGATATTAACCTTAATAATGTTGAATCGTAGAATAGTTTTGATTATATTTTCAATCTGCAACAGAATTAAGACATACATATTACACAATTTACAGTACGCCTTATGGTGCTGTGATCGGAATTAATTACAATTCCATAACAGATAGACATCGACATTGATATCAATTAAATAAAAAAGTTAATATACATTTTTAAATTTAACATGAAATTTTTAGAATACGAATTGCTTAGAACTTTGTTATATTAAAAGGTCGAATAACGTAAAAAGTAATATACCTTTTTAGAACTGCTTTATAATGTATTATGTTCATCATCGTGTTTAGGTAAATTATTATGTAGTCATATTGCTTCAAACGTAGAGCGTGTTATTGCATATCGCGTTGGGTGTGCTGAATGATTAAATAGTTTTCCTCATCTTGTAATAAAATATGTGTTTTATTACCGCGTACTAAAAAAATTACCTTTTCTTGCAATTCCACCAAAAAAAAATTATTATTCCTTCTTGTAAATGTAATGTTTGTTCCTATTGTACGATTTAAAATTGCATATAATAACAAAGGATCATATGTTTTACGATTTCCAACATTGCTGAGTTAATTACGAGGCGGTGGACTTAATGGCGGTAGAATAATCTAGGTACGTTTCCCATAAGCCGCCAGCGTACCAACACCGTGGGCCATAGGCGACTGTGACAACGCGTGACCCGTTTCACGCGTATGGATATCCGGTTGGCTCGTAAGCAATAATAATAGCCGCATTACAATGATGAATTGGAGGGAAACTATCTTGGTGCGTTACTACACGTTGCGTGGTACCGTTCTGTTACATATCTGTGTATTGTGTACCTACCATTCCGACGTTTCGCGAGCACGTTTTTACACGTTTATCGCAACTCCGACACAGAAAGCTCTTGCCGTACAAATGCTGTACAGTACACAATGTTGCACATTGCAAGCTTTTGAAGGCATTCGCGGTGTAATGTATCATTGTGAACGATGTTTTGTTGTGTCCAAATGGGATTATTCTCTCCGTATCTGTTGTGTGTCGAAATGTGGGTGATTGACTTTTGGGTGCTGCATGTACAAGTATAGCGATTAGAAACGTTCTAGAAAATTATATTTATCAAAACCAATCTAGTCTATACCGATACTGTTCGTTTCTGACACTAACGGAATCTACTGAATGATTTGAATTTGAATTTCTTTAAATATCGGCGGTTTATGTGAACTGGTTAATTGCGGAGTTGATGAAGTATCCACCTTTTAAAAAGATCATAAAGTGTGATAATGACATGAATATTACGTAGGCTAATCTCATTTGATATAATAGTATATACGATCACCGGTAACATCTCATTATCACCAGGAATGGCAGACGCCGCATAATGTATGAAAAAAAAAAGAAATGGTAGTGACTATGTATAATATGTTATTTTTTTTGTAAATCCCTTGTTTCATGTATTAAGACATACAACGTATAGATGTTATTATTTAGATTAACCTTAAGAATTAGTATTTCTCACGCGTCCATAACTTATCGCATTCAGCGCGTGAGGAAGAGAGAGCTTAAAAATCACCTAACCATAGGTTATCCAAATTGTGTAACCTACGTATGTCGTAATATATACACTTACGTTATATATAGAAGTATATGATTTTAAGACCTTTTTTTCTAGTGATTGAAATCTAAATGTATTAAACATATTTACTTGTGTATGTTTTAAATGTTTAGGCTCTACTTAATTTGTATAGAAACCTGAATAAGTTCCGTACAACGTATTGGTTTTAAAGTTTATCCTCCTGTGCCGTGCCTCAAGCTTATTCCCAAATCAAATTTCAGTATATTTGGCTCACCGTAGTGTTGTGTTGAATTGATAAATATAAAGATGAACTCAGAAGTTAAAGCAGGTAATTGATATATTTTTTGTGCCGCAGACAATTTGTCTTAAAAAAAATAACAATAGTGTTTTGTGTTGATCCTATTATTGCAAACATTAATTTAAGGGTAGCGTTTGACAGTTGTACAATGACTAGTTTGAACATTTCCAATACTATATTATACAAAGAGAATGTTAAAATATGCCAGGAATGTAACAGTGACGGGCTGAGAGCACAGGTAGAAAGGCTCCAGGCTTTGAAACGGGTTTCGAGTTTGCATTTTTTTCTTTTACCATGTGCCTTCTAATTTGTAAGCGTGGAGCAATTGAAATAACGAGGGAATTTATTGTATGTAAATTCACTTCAGGTATGAGACCGTTGTGTTGCCACTATGTTATTTGTGGTCGGCTGCTTGATAATTATAATAATAACATAAGGTATCGCTTTTAAACGCCCAAAAATTTTTTACTTCCATTATCTTTATTCATATATCACGTGTTAACTGAGTTTTACCTGTGTACTGATTACCTCATCATCAAGCTGTCTTAAATCAGAGTACGCAACACGGAAACGCTTTGATGTCGCCGTCCAAAATAAAGCTTGACCGTAACGGATCTCCTTCTAAATTCTCAAGATATTTCATTTGGGACTTATTGCCTCTTAAGAATGATGGAAGTCGTGACCGGCCCGTTTAGTCGTTCAAGGTGGTCAGACAATATAAATAAAATTGATAATAAAAAACCTCATATGACATATTCAAGGGTAACAGCGTACTCTACATTTTATATTGAATCAAATCAGTCTTGGTATTAATATAGGGCCCCGTACTGAATATAAGTGATATACATTCGCGGCAGTCGTAATCGTATCTTTTATGCCTTTTCTTACAGGTCAACGGTTTAAAATGTTAACTAAGATCGGGCGGCAAACATTGCAAAATTTTTACGAATGTTTCCGCTTGTACATACCATGTTGAGTTATCAAATACTTACAATCCAGCGATAACAGAGTGGTTAAACTGTATCAGAGGCCTTAAAACTTGTCTGGTTCCAGGGTCAGGCCTGGCCCTAGGACCGACCTGAATTTACAGTGTTGTTAGCTGCGCCCGCGACTTCGTTCGCATGGGAATCTATATCGATTATACCGTGACGCAGTTTTCCCGCGTAAATCCCGGTCCTATGAGAATTTCAGGATAAAAACCAATATGGTGGCCTATAACCTCCTCTATATCCCAGTGAAAATATCGATTGATAGTTCCTAAAAGATAGATAGTCCCGCGATTTTATCCGCATAGCTGCCGTTCTCGTGGGATTTCTGGGATAAAAACGATCCTATGTCCTTTCTCGGGTTTCAAACTATATTTGCACAAAATTTTCTCCAAATCGGTTCAGTGGTTTAGGTATGAGACAGACCGACAGACAGACAGAGTTACTTTCGTATTTATAATATTAAAGTGGGCAGTAGGGGGTAGTTCATTTTAACTTCGCAGCAAACAAATTGTGGTATGTACAATAATATCGAAGACTTGGTTGACATGTGCCGCTAAGCCACCGAATTGCCAACTGTCACGTAAATTTTCCACTTGCAATTTTTTTGCTTTCTCAAGTCCAAGATTCTTATCTTTATAGATAGACCACACACATTGATCCTAGCGGGTGGTGAGTCATTAAGGTCCCAGTGTTATTTTATAAGAGACAAATGAAATATCGTCTCGCAAAGCGTTTGTTCAGATACGTTACATTTTGTATACTTTATTGCGTTTTTTAAAAGTGATGCTAAAGTAACATTGATAAAAATATCGGCTTGATGATAATAATCTGCTAGATAGATAATGATTTATCTTTCTTAAATTCCTTCACCCGTCGATGCGAATCGAAACTACGTGAGCTGAGTATTTTTTACTTTCCAAGTTTGCACCGTGATATTAACTTTAACATCCATTGTGACCGGCTCCGTTCCAGAACTAAAATGTAAAATTACAATTAGTCATAACTTTGGTTGAAGAGTGTTCGGTAACGAGGTTGAAATATGTATTATATGGGCAATCAATTTACTGTTTAGGGATGATACTTACTTTGTTGTTTTCTTCTCATAAATATAGTACATATATGCTAATATTCAGAATACCACATAATGAATGTTCTCTAACCGACCGTTCACTGAGACGAAGGAGCTTAATAACGCAATTAATATTTACGATCGAAAATTAGATATTGCTAGAACTGGCACCCACTTTTTTATATTACACCTGACCTCTCAGAGATTGGTCATTGAACCTAGAGCTTTAGGATAAATAAATCCAATATCACGTAGATCGAACGGCGCCGTGACACGCTCCACCGAAGAGCTGTATTAAAAAACCATCAGTTCGAGATGATTCGATGAAGAAATAGAATTAACTTATGCATGAAATTGCTCTCAATGTACTTGGACTTCATTTTTGTCGTGACGTGATGATATGCCTCGTTCGCCGAATATTGCGTGCCTCAACGGCGCCATAACACAACCGCCAAATATCGAGACATAAATTGGTTTTATGAGTTTTCTCGCTTAGTTCTTAAAACGAGTACGAATTCATTTCTCGCTTTATGTAACACCGGTTTTATGATCGCTTTTTAATATTCCTTGTGCACGCCTTATCAGCAATGACGTAGTTTTATTTTCAGCCTCGCTAATGGTTTTCTCGAGATAATTTCCAAAAGTTACTTAAAACATTTTAATGGTACTAAATCGTTGAATGCATTTCTTAATTTCGATATTGATTTACGCAAATTATGACCTTCTGTAATACTGGCTTTTTACTAACAGTACGATAATTTTGAGTGTTCTCTTAATTTTGTTGTCAACATCTTGAAGCTTGCCAGTTGTCCAATAATTAAATTCCGTTAGGAGACAAACCGTTACTACAAATTTCGTTCAGTATGTAGTTGTTTGCGTGTCCCAAAGCTATTAATTGCCGATTGTGCGTGCAGTTCCACCTGATTGGGCACGGTCTTCGCTTCACTTGAAAAGTCACGACAAGGTGGACCTGCAGCTTCATATTACAATGGAGGAAGCGCGGACGGTCTCATTTGCATATAGACAATTTATGTATTTACATGTTTCAAGGTGTATTAGCCTTCTGCGACATCTTAAAAACTAAACACATTTCGACTACTTCATCGAGTGTATTATGCTATTTGTTTTCAACATGTCCAACGTATAAACTTAAATTAAAATATCGCTTTCTTTTATTTTGGTCCATTAAATTCTTTAAATCGTTTCAAGTCTTTAAACATATCTGCTGGATTTACAAAATAAGTCCCTTTATTCCAAGTGTTTTTAACTTTTAAATTACACCAATGTATAAATAGCAAGTTATCAATGTTCACATTTACGTAATTGGAATGTATCGTCGGACAGTCGGTCAATGTGTTCCTCGCATATTTCCTGCGCCGATTCGCCTTACTAGTCACTAATCATAGAATCGCATTGGGCTCGCGTGTCGTCAGGCTAGTTTTCCTGAAAGAAAAGTGGGATATTATCATATTTATACAAACTGGTCATTTAGGAACAGCCAGTCGTGCTTCATACATCTATGTTCACTGCAGTGTTTTATATTCGTATTTTCCATTAGATATTATACAAATGCGTGATAAGTGATGACAGTTCTAAAATATTATTCATCCTGAATAAAATAGTTTTGGTCTTCATTACAAAAAAACTAACAACATTACCTTGATTATTGGGTAAGCTGTGTTACTGTTACATGTTTGTATTGAAAATAAAATACTCTGATTGTATTATTTTAATTTCTCATAACATAATTATTCCAAATAATCTTATAATATGATTGTATATATTTATATACATAAATGTGTATTTCTATGATATCGTCGTGTTTGTTAACCATTGTTGAACTATGTACAAGCCATAACGAGCTCCTGAGTTTAATTGATGTTGCAACTGTATTTTCTCATAAATCTTTTGTTGTACTGTTGGCTTTTATTACTCGAAGGATATTAAGAGGCTGGTGTTTAACTTGTTGATTAATTAGTCTTATGTATAAACTGTATAGACTGCCTCGTTGGTCATGTGGTTTGCAAGTGCGACTGCCGATCGGGAAGTCCTGGTTTCATTTCCCGGGTCGGGCAGTACAAAATTTTCTAATTTAGATTTTCTATTAGTGGCTCGGAGTCTGAATGTGTGCCCAGTGTATGGTAATAGGCTCATCACCTATTCCACAGTTGGACGTAAACGTAACTGGTGAAACGCGGGAGTGTTCTACATTGCTCTGCCTACCTCTTCGGGGATTACAGGCGTGATGTTACGTTTTCATTTATGTATAAACATGTAACTTTATTAACCGCATTGTTTTCAGTTGCATTGGTAAATTATACGTCTATAATCATTAAATAATAACATTGAACCTTGAGTGAAATCTGTTTACTATAAAGATGAATGTTTTATCAGATTACTTCAGCCCCAATCGGTATACGAATAAATTACACAGATGGACCTGAAAGCAAACTGTATTACAAAAACACACTGGACTTAAACTTTCTTAAAATAAATATCACTTAATTTTTTTTATATTAATTTCGACATAAAGACTAAGGCTTTTTATCACTTTTCACGTCATTTGTATTTACTGATGCGGTCCATTGTTATTTGGAATACCAATCAGAAGTTGGTTTCCAATATAATAACTGATTAGTTTAAAATTCCTTTGATTTGCATCGGATAGTGATAGTCAATTTCTTTCTGTTACCCCTACTTCTTACTATCTCTAGCGACAATGGGTACGTTTTTTTGTGTTGCTACCATTACGCAATGGTGGTCATCGGTCGGTAGCGGTGATACATCAAAGCCGTCGAGACAGTTGCGTTAGAACTGTTGTTGTTATGGAACACGACACAACGCTATTGTAACATAATTAACACTCGTTTTCTTTACTGGGACACAAGGTCCAATTTTGTGCAACACATTTCTTGCTACAGAACTCCAAATCACATAAGCGACAAAGGTAGAGAACCGATAAAAAATACCTTAAACACAATTAAGTTATGAAAATGGTGTTTCTCGGTCAATTCTATTCTGTATGAGCATAGATTTTCTAGCCTGTAAAAGGGAGATATATTATTTCTGCTTTAAAACTACCCATTCTTCGAATTCATGGAGTTTTCCACGCCTTACGAAATAAAATGACAGTGTCTCCGAAATATTTTATCAGATTGCGCTCAATAGTGTTTGCATTTGTGATAAAGATTTTGATAAACAATTGTGATGATATGTATTGTATACATAGTTTACAGATCCATGCTATTTAGACATCAGCGGTACGTTGCGAGATATAATATTTTAATAATCTTTAATTTCCCAAGATTCTCTTAACCTTTGTAACCGCAGTTGTTTAATTTTTGCGAAACACATTGATTTACGCATCTATCTAGATCGCTCTGATCTTTAGTTGCGACAGTCAATTAAGTCAAATTTCTCATTCGTTAAAAGAGAATTTAAAATTTATATCGAGATTATAATAAAACCTTGATAAGAACGAAGCCATGTAACTCAAATCACGTTCAACTTCAGTCCCCTTCGTAATGTCGTGCCCTCGTTATTCGATGGCAACAATGTGGACGTTTCGTAGACCTCACTTCTCACTGCAATGAAAGATAAAAAATTGCATACAACACTATCGTTATCGCGTATTCAATCTACACTTAATAGGTTTGATCCATCTATCAGAATATCGATCGCCTTATCTAAATTGTTAAGTCCTTGGAACGTTTCATCATATTGAATGTTACTTATTTCGTTTCTTAAAAATACCGCTTGTAATTTTATTTCCTTAATTGCATCAATCACGTCGCTTCTATATCGGTTAGCTTTGTATGTCACTGTAAGATTTTTTCAGTCTCATTAATTACTTATTGACGTTGAGGCAAGACGGTCTGTTAATAATTCATCAGCTAGAAGATTTATGCTGGTTTTCTATGGATCAGTATGGATGAATTAAAGAATAATTCATTATTTTGTTGCAGGCTCGTGCGATTGGCGATTCCGATTGCGTTTTGACTACGGAAAAGACCTTGGGAGTCTGCGGCTGACTTTGAACACTGCTACCAACACGCTGTCACTTACGCAAACAGTTCACCTACGGCCTGAACAAACATACGAGGCTGAGGAGGAGCTAGAGAGTGTCATCAGGTGACTCTCACTTGTGTGATGTGCCGGAAACACCACATGGAAGTGCAGCTGGAAGTTACCTGAATAGGGAAGATACCTGTGTCCTTAAGAACTGGATGAAGCGTCAAGATGAAGTTCTCGACGGGCTCCAGCTCGAGCAGCCTCGCCAGCGATTCGCTGTCGAGAAAATCTACACTCTGTATTTATACGGAAGTCGATATGCCTCCACCGCCACCTTGCGAGAGGGTAAGTCAACTGTTTCAATTCACATAATTATACGAAGAATTTGATCGATTACATGCAAGTACTGAGCCAGTAACATCAAGAAACATAACACTCAATATAAATACAGAGTAAATATTTCATTATAATATACCTATTGACAGATGGACACGAAGCATTCAGGCAAATAAACACGTTCATGATACTATTACATTACAATCTTAGATATAATCGGCTTTAAAAGCAAAAAAAGCGAAAGTTGAGACCAATAAGGCAATGCAACCTAAATATTAAAGCGACTGAACGATTTGCTTTCGATTTTTACCTGTGCGTATAGTACATTAACTTTCAATTTCATATGACGATAATAATAATATCGCATTAACAAAAACAATGCAAAAAGCAGTACGTCCGGGTTGCTGTGCGGAGCATTCGAGAGAAAGTGGCATGTCATCTGCCAACGGTCCGAGCCCGCCATTTGGGTATGAATATTTTGCAACACCTTCGAATACATTTATATTATCATCTTATCCAATACACCACCGGTTTCTGTACCGTTAATGGCCGTGCAGAAATATTGTGTCGTTAAAATTATAGCATCGCCTTTTATTGCTGGAATTTAAATCGAGATGTTTCAGTGAAACCGTAACCAGGCAAGTGTCAGTAATTTTAAAATGAAATGGTATTTACGCTTTCATAATATTATTATAAAGGCAGAATAATTAATAGGGTCATTAAACCGTGAAATAAACAAAGATTTCACAATCCTTCATTCTGCATAATATTTGTTTGAATATCCTTCTATTAGTTAACTATATAACCATTATATACAATAATCTCCGTATAATTGCAACCTCCAAAATTATAATTCACTAATGAATAGAAATCATTAACCAAATCTATCGAGGCTGATAAATTTTTATAGTTGTTGATTTTAATAAGTTTCTGACTAATGATCGTAACGTCCTCATCTCATCTCGCAATTGTATATTGGCACATACCTCGTTATTGTGTTGTTGTATCATGTACTGTACAGTGATTGTGTTTTTAATATTGCGAGAGACTTCTTCCTCCGCGCAGTCGTGTTACATCAAGGTCGGTATTGTTCTAACTATCACACGTGATGATCTACCATAAATGGTCTTGTACTTTCACGTCGAATGTACGTTATGTATCAGATATGGATACCTCCATTGCTATTAACTTTATACATGTCATTAATTTAGTAATAGGTACTATTTCACGCATTAGGTCCAGGGTCTTCATTAACTTTGTTATTTTACTTAATACTTCTTAATCGACTCCTCGACTCTCTTCGACTGCCTCGTTGGTCGTGTTGGTTGCAAGTGCGACTGCCGATCGGGAGGTCCTGGGTTCGATCCCCGGGTCGGGCACTACAAAAATGTTCTAATTTAGATTTTCTA
>DWDU01002823.1:0-12252 GCA_018245575.1 Jemadia suekentonmiller
TAATTTAGATTTTCTAGTAGTGGCTCGGAGTCTGGATATATGCCCGATGCATGGCAATAGGCTCACCACCTATTCCACAGTGGGACACAAACGCAACTGGTGAAACGTGGGAATGTTCTACATTTCTCTGGCTATCTATTCGGGGATTACAGGCGTGATGTTACGTTAATTTGACTGCCTCGTTGGTCGTGTTGCTTGCAAGCGCGACTGCGGTTCTAGGTTCTAGGTTCAAATCCCGAGTCGGGCACTACTGCATTTTTATAATTTAGATTTTATAGTAATGGCTCGGAGTCAGGATAGTGCCCGGTGCGAGACAATAGACTAACCCTATATTCCTAGTGGGACGTAAACGCAACTGGTGAAACGTGGGAGTGTACTAAACTCCTCCAGATTACGGATTACAGGTGTGATTTTACATTACGTTTATTTAGTATTGTTGATTAGCATATCAAAACACTTCTTTTTTTACTATGGGCGGGCAAGTTCTATTAAAAATATTATCACTAATTTATAAAATGTTATTTTTCTTCTTGTAAATCAAAGACGACTGGATTCCTTATTATAAACATACAACTTTGAAAAAGAAATTCTGTCTTTCATTATTCATCTGACGTAAATTCCAGCAACAACTACAGCGTACAGAAAGTAAATCTTATACGACTGTTATAAGTAAAGAATTTATTTATTCTAGAGGTCGTCTTTATTACCTAAGGTCTGCTTTATGAAGACATTATTTCAATCTACAAGTTCTTTATAAGTTGTGTCGTAAAATAATATAAATGTTTATACAAGCCCCCGAGAGGTTCCGTTTTGGTGCTTGGAAATAATCGCTTGATTTTAAGGCTTTATACCTATATCATGCCGTTGAGAGCGATGGTAGTTTCATTTTGACGTGCAAAAAGTTTTGTAATGAACCAATTTTGAATAAGTGATGTTTGAATTTGAATTTGAGATTCTACAAAAAGAGTGTAGGCGTTCTTTTAATATGTAAAGGAATTAATTTTCACCCGTAGAAGTATCTCTAGCAATGTTCAATTGCCCTTAAAACTTAATTAGGGGTATTTTCTATAAACATACAGAGCAATCATCTTTGTAGTTTTTATTTATAGACTTTTAAGCTACAAATACAGTAATGACTGTATTAAAATAACTTCCACTTCGCACATCGAGAGCAAAGGTTTGTGTCGCTCAAAATATATTTCCGCCGGAAATTGTACCCAAAAATCTTCTCAAACGATTTATTTGTGTCTACTCGACAAACCCCTACACGTAAGTCACACACGGTGTGACTTACGCGTAGGTGTTCAAAGCGAACTGAGTTTTCTAACATGCACGTATATGAGCTTACATATATAAACTGCAATTGTCCAATTAAAATACCTACGTCAATATTCATGACATAAATTACGTGAAAAAACAATTTTCATCGCGAACAGAAACAAAACATCGAATGTTGAAATTAATTTCTTTACATATTTCACTTGTACGCTTTCAACAGCAATGTCAATAACGGGAGACCGAAAAGTAATTCTTTGAGAGGAAAGTCAAGAAAATGGTAAAGGTCGATATCGAAATATAATATCGATGGCACATAAATGGTTCGAGGCAGGACTCACGAACAGAACAAAAGTATGGCTGGTGGGCCACGAAATGTTCGTACACGTTACAGGCGACACATTTTTTGTTTAAAAAAGTCGCAAGTAAAAAATAAAGCCACGATATATGAGCTTCGCGAGGTAATTAATAAGTGGTGTTCCTTTCTTAATATGATGTGTCAATAACAAGTTACGTTAATAAGCCTCATTAACATTATAATATCGCGTGTTTATTGATCGGCGAACGAACTTTTAGCGTCGATAAATATATGTGATAAGTTAATTTGTATCTTGTCCATCATGCTGTATGCTTCCGCTACATTTATCGAACCGAAATTTCACTGGCGTACAATAATTTCATTCTTTTATTGCAATTCAGACATCTTCAGGCCCATTATTCTGTTGGTAGTACGGAAATGATATTTTTATCACGACTTACACATATAGTTACTCATATGTATACTAATATTTTACATAAATAAAGAATGCTCCATATTTTCAACCCCTTAAATGTATATAGGTAATTGTGTCTGTACATACAATTCCATAACAATATTGCAGAAAAGTCAATTTGTATGGAGCAAGTCTCGCTTTTCGTGGCATACGGTGAGAGCAATTGAAAAAATAAATAAAACCTCTCGTTATTGCCAAAGCATTATGAACGTTTCCATTTAGAACATAGAGATTTGTTCAGACTGTGTTCTGCGAACGTCATACTTACAGAACAAGCGGGGCGGCCGCTGGGGCCACGCGGAGTGATTTACAGAAAACATAATTGGTTTTGTTTCGGTCAAGGTCCAGTTTAACGATTGTTTTATTCGTCTAATGGGTGCAATAAGCAAGCAACGGTTCCTTAATGATTGTGTGTGGCGAGATTTTGGGTGTGTTTCAGCACTCCACATTAATACGACTACAAACTAAGTTTACATCGGCGTTGTTATAATCTTCGTGAAATTTAACATGTCGACGATTGGTACGAAACCAGACAATTTGAAGTATTTTTTCTACAATATCATTGAAGCTTTATGAAAATATATTTGAATTACCTTTGCATTCGAAAATATGTAAATAACAGAAAAGTCATTTTAGCTCCAGCTGTACCTGTGCGAACCTCATCCATATAAATATGCGCTGAGCTTAAAGTTGGTTTAAGTTCAGCCAAATAGAATATTCCACATAATTGAATGGGGCACGAGTAAATAATTTTAGATACGCATTTTAATAATAAATGAAAATTGAAGACAGTGATCTATTCCAAACTGAAGATCGGGATTGAAACATCTGAAGTCAAAAGCAACCTTCGCAGAGGTAGTAACCATTTGGAGCTGATAGGTCATTCTGACGTCGTTAAACCTAATAAATCGGGGCCTGCAATATATGGGTCTTGGAGCAATATATGGGGGTTGGAGCGTAGCCAAGGCGACTGTGAATGTGTCATTGTCAAATAATGAATACCAATATCAAAGTTACCTCTATATTAAAGTGTTTTCACCTTCGCACCACGTTCAGATGCAAATAGGACTTAACGGGATAAATGTTTGACTTTTTATTAAAACTGAAGATATGAAATGAAAACGAAAACGAAAAATGAAAACGTTTTCTTATATGTATAGATTCTCTAGATTATTTATTCCTTGGTAATTGCATGGGCCGTTTGAAAAAAAATATAATGTATAACATGGTGTATAATAAACAAAGGATGAAAGAATTTGTGAAATTTGAAAAGCCATATAATCATAAGTGCCCTGCTCTTTAGTGAAGAATTTTCAATTTTTACATGAGATTGGTTCTTAGTTTTAAAAATACAAAAAAAAGATTGCCTATATAAAATAAAACGTTTTTAATTTCTTGACTCCCACAATCACTCTGCTACAGAATTCGAAAAAATTGAACTCCCTGCCAGTGTCTATTTTTCTGGTTTCATATATGTAACATCACGCCAGTAATCCTCGAAGAGGTAGGCAAAGGAATTTAGTACACTCCCACGATTCAACAGTTACGTTTACATCCCATCATGGATTAGGTGGTGAGCCTATTGCCATCCATCGGTCGCAAATCAAGCCAGGACCTCTCGATCGGCAGATGCGCATGGAAACAACGCGACCAACGAGCCAGTCATATCACTTGTATTATATTACCTATAGTTATTCGGAACAAGGTCAACAAAACAAGGTACTTTATTGACAGGCGTTCTACTCCCTAGACTGCATCTCGCTTCCATCAGGTGAGATAGCAATCAAACGCGAGGCCATAGCTATATAAAAAAACAAACTGCGTCGTTAGTTTAGTGGTTGCAAGCATGACTGCTTTCAAGACGTCCTTGGAATCCCCTTCGATTCGCATATAGTAGCACTTTGTGCATGACAATACGCTTACACATTATTCTAAGGAACGCGTAACATAATATACATAACACAAAAATACAGCCTTAATGATCATTTCACATTACATTGAGTTATATAATATTTATTCTTGTTGTGTGTACATTAACGCACTATAGCCCTGTATTGTCGTGATTTCTAACGTTCTCGATTCTTAGACATAGCTGAGCTCTGACCAAACTCGTCCAGAAATAAAGGTAAATAGATTCAACATGTACGACAATCTAGACAAAAAGCACCAAATAAATTTTACGTTTCGCAATGGCCAATAGTGTTTCACACAAGAATATCTTTATTATTACGTTTGTATTGGTTTTCATAGGTTTTCACCCCATTTACGATACTGGTGATTCATTCTTATTCTCACGAGAGTCCTTTCGGGTCAGGTATTCGCTATAATCAAGTATGTCACTCGGGATTTCACATTTGGTATATTAAATTACATTGATTATATTTTATTGCATCAATTGAAATAATTACATTAAAATTATATATAACGACCTGTGTCCGCTTCTTCGTTCGCGTGGAATTAAATAATTCTAAAATGAAAGTAGCCTTATTACATCAGCTGACTGCCACTGATAGTACCGCCAAAATCGGTCCAACCCTTTGTTGAGTGTTTAGCCGGAACAAACAAACAGACAGACAAAAATGTATAAAATGTTATTTTGGTATACGTAACCTGTGTACCTACATACATATATATGCATTTAGTTAAAAGCGGTTATTTTAACATTATGTTATGTGGTGGTACATCATAATTTTGTTTTGTTTTAAATATTATAAAAATTTTGAATATTGCAATATTAATAACGACTTATTTATTGTACATTAAACATAAACAGATCTTAATAAACATGTTAATAATTTAACAAAGTGCCAAGCCGCGTGAATCTACCAAGACGTAACCTTTGCCACTTGCGCCCAATGTGTTACCGAGACTGGATCGAAGCAACCAAATCGAGGCCTGCGATATATGGGTCTTGGGGAAATTTATTAGTCTTGGAGCCCGGCCAAGGAACCTGTAAATGTGTCATTGTCGAGTAATGAATGCCAATAGTGTAGGATCTTTATCGGAGTAAGTTTACTGTGATTCGTATTACTGACAACGGATTTAAATCGAACGCCCGTGAACAGGTCGTATATTATGCAAACTTGAATGATTTGGGTATTGCTAAATACGTTATAACTACGAAAACTAGACAATGTCGGGCTCGGTTTGTGATACTGCAGTTGCAATTGAAATTAATCGACAGATTTTTTGGTGCTTAAGTTTATAATAAACTTTAGCTCTTTACCTTTCAACAGATGAACTCGTCCCACCTACCGGAATGAAAAAAAATAAGGCCATTGTTTCCCAAGTTGGCCAAGTACGGGTTGACTAACTAAGGTGTCTTGATATCTATAGTGGTATAACTATATTGGTATTCCAGATTACGTGCAAGACATAGATAGACGTTTGGAAATTAGACATTTCAACTGGGAAACCTAAGTTAGAAAATTCAATAGTAGCGGATCCGGGAACCGAACCTAGGGCCTCTCGATCAGCAATTACGCTTACACCCACTCGACTAACGAAACAGTCAACTTATCTATGTCCTCTTAACCAATGTTTATTTGTTAAGAATCTGTTGAAGGTTACATTAAAACACGGTAGTGACGTAAAAAGTAACATTCAATAAATTTACTTATCCTTATATTTAGTTGCTTACTCGTATTTCCCGATATTATATCCGCATTTGACGGCTTACATCCGCGTTGTTCCCATATATCCCTCGGCTAATCCATATTTATTCGGGTGACCTTACAGCCGACCGGCTGGTAACACCCGATAAGGATACCGCCGACTTTTTTTTTGTATCAGAATTAATATTTCTGAGAAACATTGATCCATGGATACCCAAATCTGGTGTTGTGAGTGACTTAAGAATACGGGTACAGCCCTGTTTAGTTTTGACAGTTTTCTGAAAGAGAAATTCCATATATTTTTTAAATCTTCTTACATTGGAATAAATTTGTTTCCCATCTAAGCCTTTGTCGTTGCTGTGTTATGATTTTGTACTTCCGAAGTAAAATATGTTTCTTCAAAGTGATTATTTGAAGGAGATGGTCAATTTACTGATAAGACTACCAAGCTGTAACATTGACCAATTGATCTTTGCATTTTTTGACTGGCTCATTAGTCCTATGGTCAAGTGCCTTAAATGTTAAACTAAGTTGTTTGCGGCGGGTTTGATTCCCATCCAGGACAAATATTTATGTGATAAGCGTGAGTGTTTGTTCTGTGTCTCGATGTAAATCTAACTAAAAATTGTATATTTCAGAATGTATAAACGATCAACTGATCAGCTGTGTAGTTATAACAGTATAAGCTCTGGTTACTGTTGATTGGTGGCCGTGTGAGAATTATCCAAGAATTATTATTATTAATATTATTAACTCCCAAATCACGTAATAAATGTGGTAAACATAATACAATGTACGATAAGAATATTTTATTCATGTAATGAGTTAGTGTCTTGCTTCTGACACAAGTGTCATTGCACTTCGGTTAGCGGAGTGGCCGCGTTAGATCAACACGAAGCTACGTCCTAATGCTTTCACGAAAGCAATTACTGCGAATGACAACATACCTTGTTTCAGTGGATTTACCGGAAATGATTAATTCAGCGTTGCTATTTCGTGTGCCACTTTGATCTAGGATGGTCTTAAGGAATGGACATGCATGTAATGTTTATTAATATTGGTATATTGATTGGAAACTGTTATAAAAAGTTCCCTACAAAATATGGTGATTAAGTTTCTGTTCGTTTATCTAATACTAACAATGTATACAGCTGTGTTAATCAACACTAATAGTCGTATATCTAAAATCCTTTTATAGTTGGTATCATCTATTCGTGGGCCGTAGTGGTCACTTTACAGTATAAAACATGTCACGTTTCAATTGAGCTCACGAGTATTAACGAATATTCAGTACGTACTGTATATAATCTTAGTTGAAAAATCTATAAAATAACAAAATTTTTACGAAATAACCAAATACAATAATGATCAACAAATTTAAAAACATTCACATTTATTAATCGTAAGGCTATTTTGAAAACAATTATGCATGTTTAAGAGGATTCTTGGTAAACAATAAATTATATATTTCATGCAGCAACATAACTGTATACTTTATTTTGATAAATTAGAGTGAAAATATGCAAGACTAAAAGTACTAAGTGAAAGTCCTTCTAGTTGTGACGCGATTGTAGCTTGAAAACGATTGGGAACTTAAACAACATCGTATTTTATGATATGGTAGTTTTATCGCGAATATTCGTAGCAGATAAAATTCTTTTGATAGACACGTTAGGTATTATACAATACCTCCTAGGGTTTCCTCCGATGTGGAATGGGATGCTTGTCCAACAGTGGGATATCAATAACTCGTAAATAATAAACATGATTTTCTTAAAGAGACAAGGAAATATGAAAGAAATATAACTGAGAAAATGATTTTTCCATCCATGTATTGTACTCTTTTCGGGACTCTGAACTTTAGGGAAGTTTGTTATGATACGATCTGAAAAGGTTTGCGTTGGAGCGGACCCTTTGACCTTCAGTTTCCGGCAATGTCAAATAAAGAAAGATTAAATATTCGTATAAAAAAGCCTACATAGACTTGACGACATTTTTTTTACGTTAACAAAACAAGTACGTATTCGATTCGACTTTCTTAAGAAACTGTTGTGGTTTATTTATCGTAATAATTAATTAGTAACGAGGGTTAAAAATATAAACGTAATATTTTTGTAGTTAGTAGTCAGTAAAAGATATGTCACATAATATGTTCTGAAGTTTTTATAGATTTGTTCGTTTTCCCATCATTCATAAATATGTGAATGTGATGAAAATAAAGGGCAGTGTGCTTTAAAATCATAAGTAACAGAAAAATTGTTTCTATTAATATATTTAATCTGATTCAACCGTTATATAATTTTGCCAATATGACAAAAATACATACAAAATTAATAATCAAAGTTTTCCGTTATACGCTATTTATTTGAAAGATCAAGGTATTTAAAAAATAATACCTTTGATATCTTTAATCTAAATGTTGTACTATTAAAATAAAACTGTAGGTACTATTAAAATGATTTAATAGTACCTACAGTTCATAAAACAATGTTTAGTCAGTGTGTGAATTGTCATCGTCATGTGGTTACATCGACTTTGCCCAGTTTACCCAACCATATAGGGTTCGCGATTGGCGCTAATCTATTCCTGAGATCACGTAATTAATGTAATTACTATTTAAAAAAAAGTTTAACTCATGCATCAGTAATCATTGAAGTGACACGAATCAAATTGACCCTTTCACCATATTTTATACAGTTTGTCATAAGTTGGTAGGTAAATGTTCATTTACAATACGATAAAGTGTACATTGTGCATAAAAAAATACGTATGAGTTATGGAAGAGTGGAGCCGCTTGTAAGAAGTGTATATTTACTTACACTCACTAGGCGAGTCCAACAATTATTTACCTATTTATTATGACTTATAGACTGAATAAAGCATTAGATTTTTTTTAATTATTTGACTTAAAACAGAAAAAATCTAAATGCGTTTATCAGAAGATTAGAAACAAACCGTAACATCACGCCTGTAATCCCCGAAGAGGTAGGCAGAGGAATGTAGAACATTCCCACGTATCAAAAGAATCAGAAGTATCAGAAGATTACTTTGACATTAATAGCAAACTAAATTATACAAATTGAAATTCTATCAAAAACCTGACATATATTAGTCATATGTCTGTCATACTGTCATATGTCAGTATATGTATTCTATTACACCATTTAATATGCTTCCTTTGTAATCCGTATGTAACCACACTTATAAATGCAATTAATGGTCAACGTACTGCATCATTATTCTCAAGTCACGAGCTTTAAAAACAAGCAAACAAACGCCTCAACACTACAATTTTGTTAGTTTTAATTGAAATCTCTCTTCAGGTAATGTTATAATCAAGAGGTCAGCAGCACGGAAGTTTGCTTAGAAGGATAAGTCGAAAGGGTTTATGGGGTCGACATTGAGGGCCGATTACCCAAGGGTACAGAGAATATAAAAGCGTTGAATATGAATATCTTGTATACAAAATTCATAAACGTATACCTACATATATAAGTTGAAGATTTTAAGTAACCGTTACCCCTTCCACCTTTATATGGAATGGTATGTTACTTATGGAAATTTAAAGAAAGTAAATGAGACATTCAAGGTTCCTTGAAGTGTGGGCTGGATTAAAATGTATTGATGGTTAGTACAACGAGCTACATAGATATTCCAAATGGTACTTAATGGTAGATAACGTGTAATTAAAAAAATCATTACATTGGCTTAAAAGATTCATTGTCAAATCCGTGCGATTGCAATGGTATATGTAACATCACGCCTGTAATCTTCGAAGAGGTAGGCACAGGAGTGTAGTACACTCCCACGTTTCACCAGTTATCTTCACGTCCCAACATTGAATAGATATTGATCCTATTGCCATACAATGGTACGTATAAGTTGCAAAAATTATCGTTTTGGACGTGAGGCAGACAGAACGAAAGGGTTTTATAGGTTACGGACGAGGTCAGCTTAGTCGGAGATTCTAAAAATGATTAAATACTCCAATTAATCTTTGTTATGATGGTATATTAAAGCATTATCAAATAATAAATCTGCATATGGATATTTTTTCTGTAGATCTGAAATATTTCAATCCATTTGGATTTAAAAGTGCGAAAGTGTCTTAACCTTAATCTTAAGCTTAATCTAAATATGGGCATTTGGTTGTTGGTTGTATTTTTTAAAACGGCCGTCTAAACATGCCGATATATTTATTAATCCACAAACGACCATGTTCGATATTGTACGCAAACGCAAAGCATGAAGCAAAGAGGCCCATTTTGAACTGGCGGCTGCTACTCAAATTTCAGTGGACATCCATCTGGATATTTCAAATGCGAAGTGAAAACAATGCTGCGGTCTTGTAAAGCAGAAGTTTGCTCGAAACAGAGGGTCTTATTTCACATCGAAGAATCCGAGTTCGTTTCAAGTCCGTTGATTGTTTCAAATGCAGTCGAAACTACAATGTAGCATCGAGTGCAGCTTAGTGTAGCTAAATATAGTTGTGTAGATTTCAAAACGGCATCTGGTGTCTGAAAGCCATTGAAATGTATCTAATCTTATTTATCGAAGGACGGTTTTGAATCTCTGGAGCTTTCACGGCTTTAGTATTCTCGATCAGTGTTAAGTAAACGAAATATATACATTATTAAGTGACAAGTTTATTTACTGAATAGATAAATTAATAATATAATTTGGCCGCAACAGTGCCGCATTTCATTTATACTAAGAATGGTATCTAATTACGCACTCTTTGATATACAGTCGCGAAGAGTACTTTTTAAAGATTTATTTATTATAAATAACATTTCTTATATTAAAAACTTATAAACGTCAATCAAATTAGTGTTTATTCATTCAGTTGTTCCATGGCATTGATCGTTATGAATGAATGAATGAGTACTTGCCACAGAATATTTTAATACGAACGCAAAATATAAGGCGTAAACTTTCCTTGTACAGCAATCAAAAGCTACTTTGAAGATGCTGTCAAAAACAGCGATTCGCTCTTTTGAGTTGTTCAAAAATTACGGTATGCCCGAGAAATTTGTTGAGATCCACAGGTGTTTGGCGGTTTTCGGCAACTTCGGAAAGAACGCGAGTTCCACAGCTGTTAATTATTTTATATTGAGAAATTACTTAAAGATTCACACGGGAATTGCTCTAGTAGAAAATTTACAAAACTTCGGGGCGTTTTACGAGGCAAATTTATATTATTTCATGGACGTAGCCAATGAGCATGGAAGAAAATGGCAAGTAGTTACTAAATTTTGAGTTCTTCATTAATCGAGTGGTTACAAGCGCTACTGCCAATCGAGACGTCCTGAGTTCAAACCCGGGTCGCGCACTACTGGATATTTCTGACTTAGAACTTGTGGTTAAAATTTATACTAGTTGTTCGGAGTCTGGGTTGTTGCCTGGTATGGCAATATGCTCACTCCCCATTCCATAGTGGGACGTAAACGTAACTGGTGAAACTTTAGAGAGTACTATACTCCTATGCCTACCTCTTTAGGGAATACAGGCGAGATTATACGTACTTTTTAAATTATCAAATTTGGCGATATTAACTTGTAATTTACTTCAAAAAACTTTTATGCTTAACAAAAGACAACATTGTCTTGATAAAGGACATAATTTACAGAAATGTACTATATGTAATGTAATTCGTCCAAGTAATATCAAAACAGATGATGTGTTAACGTAGTCCGATCACCTTCAAGGATGGATTCTTAGACATATAAAATATCACGCCGATCCCATATGTTCTTGTATCTGGCTTGGAATCACCCTTAGCGGTAATATGTATTATATTTCAACATAGACTCGGAAAAGGATTCAATATCACGTTCCGCCCGGAAATGTGTTAATTCGGCCCTCGGGATAACGTAGATAACGACTAGAGTTATTATGTCGTGTGCTACTGCGCTACATTTTCATTTGGTCCTTTTAATATTTAATGCCGGTGGCAAACTATTATGTCTCTTACATGAAGTGATTAATGTTTACCACTGTTTATGAGTATGAACTTCTGTATTCAAACGTCATCATAAGTCTGTTTCACTACACAGCTAGATATGTGCCTTAAAAATGGATGTTTTGTCCACAATCCCACGCTCGGCATGCAGGTTGATGACCGTACATTGTTTTTCGCACCGCCTACGCTGCTGCCATTTAGTGGTTCAGGCGTTTAGTTGTTCCTGGGTAGGCTGCGCTATACCGCTATTAGCCGGTTGCTAGAGCCTTGCCGGATATATAGCTAGGTGACACCAACAGCAGGTGAAGATGACTTGAACTCTTACGTGAATAATGCAAGTACTTACTCAACATATACAAAATTAAAAATGATGAACAATAGAATGATGATAACCATTTCATGCCTTGTTATATTTGCTAGTCACTCGTTTTAATGCAGTAATGGTCTTATTTGCGAACTCTAAGTAGAGGGAATATCAATTTCACTTTTAATATTCTATTACTCACTTTCACAGACTGCTTCGTTGGTCGTGTTAGTTGCAAGGGCGACAGCCGATCGGGAGGTCCTGGGTTCAATTCCCGGGTCGGACACTACTAAAATTTTCTAATTTAGATTTTCTAGTAGTGGC
>DWDU01002824.1:0-12252 GCA_018245575.1 Jemadia suekentonmiller
TAACTGGTGAAACGTGGGAGTATTCTACACTCCTCTGCCTACCTCTTCGGGGATTACAGGCGTGATGTTACGTTTAACATAAAAGGGACATTTAATATTGGTAGCGATGCTTATCATTCATAGAGTTTTATTTCTTACATTCATAGAGTTAATAATGTAATATCAACCATTAATTTGTTCTTTTCCTTGAGGAATGGAATAAAGGTTTTTTTTATTAATATAATTGGAATTTGCTCAAGTTAAGGGTTACGGTGAAACAAAACTTTTCGTAGACATAAGAGACTAAGTACCAGTAGACATAAATAAAGTATGGCACCACATCCGAACACAAGTTGTTCTAAAGTCCAGCGACACAGACAGAGCTCTTGCATATTGAAATACATACACTATATTTTTTTATATATCTTTAAGTGTCATTTTTGAAGTTTAAAACTCGTATAATTTAACGAGTTTAACGACAACGAAAGATTTTATTAAATCATTACTTGAGAATAGTTTTTTTTTAATCTAACATTGGTATATGTTTTTTAACAGGTGAAGCGTGCCCATCATTATTTCCAAAATTGATAACACTTTGCAAAGCCTACGCTGAGGTCGGAACGCCGAAACAAGCTAAAAACGCTGTCAGGTACGTGTAAATTATTTCAGAGTTGTAATTATGAAAGGCTGAAACACAGGAGGACATACGCTAAGGTTCATTATTATCACTATGATCTAAAGCAACGCATGTTTTCTCAGATGTCTATTCGTCAATGTGCCAGAGCAGAGGACGCAGATCTTCACGGAGATCTTAGACACGCTGAGGGCAACGCTGAACCCCCACTCGGAGCACTACCGCACGGCCATCGTGACGCTGGGCCACATCGCCCACAACCTGCCCGAGAACTTCCCTGTACACATCAAGAACATTGTTTCCAGAAAAGTTAGTGCTATTACATAGAGTTTTCTCAATAACCCAAACTGTCACTGCGCCTAATGTTCTCCTAGACTCATCGCCTAATTGCGATCTGTTTGCGGATAAGTCAGTATTCTTTGTTTTACATTCGTTCTTATATATATAATATATTTTTGTATGAGACTGTATGTTTAAGAAACTGTAACAATAGCTAGATAACAAAAAAATATTTGTTTAACTTAAAAAAGAATATTCATGGGATAAAAACTATCCTTATATTTTAATATTTAGTAATGCCACCTTTTGCAGCATTTAGATATGCTGTCATCGAGGCATACTTTCTATGCAAATATTTGCATTTTGTCTGATTTTTGGGTTGTGATGCCATTCTCTGATGAGAGTTTCAATCAATGAAAGGTTGCAGTAGTAAATATTAAAATATAAGGGTAAAGTTTTTTTCCTATGAACATTTTTTTTTTTAAGTTATATATATTTTCTATTATTAAGTTATTGATTTAGTTTGTTAAACATACACTGTTTCATATGAAATATAAATATAAGAATTAATATAATACAAACAATAACTCGGAGTTTAAAATACAAATTTAATTTGGGAATGTTCTACATTCCTCTGACTACCTGTTCGGGACTTCAGGCTTGATGTTACGTATTTTTTAAATACAAAGAAACGTGTGTCCCTAATAATTTGGCCACCCACTGTATAATAGATCTCTTAACTTCTACTTAATGGTAAGTAGGTCGTGTACAGCACTGGAGTCGTAAAGGGGTTGAGGCTAGTTTCATCAGTTAATATGACAATGGGGTAACTTAGACGTATAGAAGACTCGTTGAGCACGTGGTCGGCGGGCGCAGATAGTGAAGGAGCTGCTGGTGCGCGAGGGCGGCGGCGGCGGCGCGCCCGGCGCCGACTGGTGCGACGAGGCGCAGCTGCCCGAGGAGACGCGCTGCAAGCTGGAGGGGCTCAAGTGCATGGCGCGCTGGCTGCTCGGGCTCAAGCGCGACGAGCTCTCCGCGCAGAAGACCTTCCGCATGCTCAACGCCTTCGTCGTGCACAAGGGCGACCTGCTGCAGGTGCGCGGGCCGGCCGGCTCCATCTCGAGCGCCGCACTCTGCAATTGTACTGAAATACATAAGGATTTATCGACAATGTTGCCATGATTGGTTGATTGATGAGGTTGATATCTGTTATGATGAAGTTAAATTGTAATACGATGAAGCGCAACTGTTCTGTGTGCTGCTGGAAGTGTTTAGATACTGTGAAACTGTAGCCAGTGACATTAGGGGTATTGGTTTGTAATTTAAGTACTATACGGCTGTTGTGACATATTGAAAATGACTACATAAGCTGGGAAGGATTATGACTTACAAGCTTGTAAGTTATTCAAATAAAATTTGTTTGCATTTCATCTTATGTCTAAGACTAGTATTTGAATGGATATTTTTGTTATTAATGATATAGACTCAACAGGTGCTCTCACTTCAGGGCTTTCAATTTGAAGTAATACTGTCAAAAAAATCAAATATTTTCACATAATTCATATTTGTAACATAGTTGTGAGAACTCCACTGGTTAGTTTTTATTACCTGTAGTAGGGGAGACATTAAATTACAAATTTACATTTAATATCCCCAATGTGACCAACTACACACAATTTCTGTAATATGTATGCATATATGAATGGTTCGCTTGTGCAATGTGTAACATGGGGATGTGTGACCGGGGGCTCAGGCCGACTAAACAAGGGATCCCACAGCTGGGCTCCATGTATAAAGTGCGCAGTAGCCGAGTAGCTCTGTAGGGGTGTGTGCGCAGCAAGGGCAGCTGTCGCGCGCGGAGATGGCGCACCTGCGGCTGGCGGCGGGCGCGGCCATGCTGAAGATCTGCGAGCAGAAGGGCGTGGGCGACCAGTTCACGGCCGAGCAGTTCTACAACCTGTCGCACCTCATGATCGTCAGTACCCGCCCTCTTCTTCTTAGCTGCTATATCGATATTAATATTACATGCTTATCACACTTATCATCGTCACCTGGGTGGACTGATAGAAAATTTTGATAGGCTTTTAGTTTATCTTCAGAGTGATATATGACTTTGTTTTGTGTCGTGTGATTTACAAAATGTTTTCTGATACTAAGTAGTTACAACAAGAAGGAGTTTTTATAACATATTTTTTATAAACTATTATTTGTACCCAAATTCAATCATACATATTTCTATGAATTAAATTGGAATATTAAAATATTGTGTAGTTTTGTATTTAAATAGTTTTATTTTGGAATTTTTATCTTAATCATGATGGTTTCTATATATTTTTACAAATGGATCATTTATTTTTAGAATTATCTTTTGAATTGTTTGTTATTTATTCAAGTTAGATTAGACGGTTTTATAAGTTGATTCTTAAAACAGGTGTAATAAGTGTTGTTTTACAACAGAGAGGCTGTAGAGTTTGTATAATAGATTTCTTTTAGCTTTCGTTGATTTGTAATAGTTATACAAATGTGGATCGTTATAACAATAATTATGTTTTATAGGATGAAGTACCACAAGTGAGAGAATCGTTTGCAGCGAAATTACATAAAGGACTTTCAAAGGTCAGTGTGTAACATTCGACACATTATTTTATTACAGCTCTCTGGTGTTCCCATGTGATTCCGTGAGTCGCGTATTAACGTCCGTTGGTAAAACTGCATAAATCTATTCCGTTTGTCAATGTGGCAGTAGATGTTTCGGAATAATCCCAAGGGTCGTATGTCGACGGTGTGGTGTGCAGGGCATCCCCAACAAGTGCCTGCCGCTGGACTTCATGGGCATGTACGCGCTGGCGGGCCGCGAGCCCGAGCGCCGCGTGCGCGCGCTCGTGCGCCAGTACATGCTGGCCGACGTCGTGCGCCGCCGCGAGTACATCCGCAACATCACCGTGGGCGCCAAGGGTACGCCGACGTTGACACGGACAACCGTTGCTAATTGAAACTACACATTGACGCAACATAATAGCATAATTATGGATAAATCAAAGATAACTCATTAATTACATATTTCCTTTTGACATAAAAAGTACGTTGATCCAAACAATATTTTTATCGGTATCTTTTAGCAAATCCTAGAAATGAATGTGATTAAATTGGTTATTAATACGCCGAAACGTTGGCTTCCTTGACTCTCATCTGTACATACGTATCAAATGTCACTTTTAACATCACGATTGTGTGGCACCGCCCCCCGGCGGGTGCTGTAACCGTGTCCCCTGGCGCAGTGGAGAAGGCGGTGGCGCAGGTGCCGCACATCCTGCCCGACTACATGCTGGTGTTCGCCATCCCCGTGCTGGCGCACGACCCCGCCTTCACCGCCTACGACAACGTGGCGCAGCTCAAGGTGCGTCGCGGCGGTCCACGCTCGATACAATATTACCCCTGAAATGGCCAACCCAACTAAAGTACTACTTTTTACATTGATATAATAAACTGTCACGGTTTTGTTGATGCTCTATCATTGTTAAGTAAGTATTAAGATTGTATTTTTTTTAAATAATAAATAAATAAAGAAAATATGGGACATAACCTTATTAATTACATATTTACGTATTTACTTATATAGATTGGGATGTAACATGATACTGCCAATGGTAGCTCAGAGCCTGTATTTGTGCTTGGTGTATGAGAATAACATCACCCCTAATTATATGAAAAATGTAACATAACCGATTAAATGTTGGACTACCACGCTACTCTACTTAAACCTTCGTGGCAACAGAGGCGTGATATTGCGCTATGTTAAATTGAATAAATTGTCATATTTTATATTGTTTTGTCTGTTAGGTTGTAAAACAATGCCTCTGGTTCATCCTGGAGCCGCTGATCACCCGCAACGACTTCTACTGTTACGGCTTCTACAAGAACCTCATCGAGCGCATGAAGAACCACAAGGACGCCCTCCACGAGGCGGACGACTCCTTTAATTTTGTGAGTGATGGATTTTCGCTGAGTGAATGAATGACTATAACGGAAAATGGTATCAGTTTAATATATAAACTCAGGTTTCCGAATTTACGGGGGGTGCACTGAAGTGGAATGTCCGTTTGTTTAATAAGATTAACGTTTGATCTATATCATTTTGTAATGCGACACTGGCAGATTTTTTGTATGAACAAGTGAATCTGTGAACGAATGAGCGATCGTTCAAGTAAAAAATTGTGGCAACCGGGAACGTAGTCATCGATGACGATGTTAGGTAGACGTTTGAGCGAGCGAGTAGAGTGTGGAGTGCGAGAGTGAGCGGTGCGCTGCGCAGAAGCTGTGGGTGACGTGCGACCTGGCCATGACGGTGCTGTGGGCGCGCTCGGGCAGCTTCGAGCTGCGCGAGTTCCCGGCCGACGCGCGCATCCCCGCGATGTACTTCGCGCCGCAGCCGGACTTCTTCGCCAACACGCGCGTCTTCCTGCCGCCCGAGCTGCAGGTGCGCGCACGCACGCACACGCACACACACACGCACACGTGCACGCACACTTGCGCGCGTGCACCCTACACGCTTGTTTCTATTTATTCGCGTTAAAGGTTCTCTTTCATTTCTTTTTGTTCTCTCGTATTTATGGTGTCGACTTCAATTTTTCACTATCACCGAGGGTTGACTGGTACAAAATGCTACTAGACTTTAAATCCGTCTGTTACATATGAAAAAGAACATTTCGTTTAATTCTATCACCATACGACTACACATACACTGACAGATAATGATCGATGAGCGCGACGAATGTGTTGAATGCGACGAATTGGCCCGGTTCCAGTTCCAGCCAAAGAAAACCCAGACGAGCGTGGAGGCGGAGCCGCGCGCGCGCAAGCGGCCGCGCGCCGCCGAGCCGCACCACAACGACGTGGAGGTGAGCAGCCGCCGCCCGGCGGAGCCGTTGACTGCGAGGTCAATCCGACCGGTTTACCATTACCGAACTGTTGTCACATAATTAGACTGGCGTAGGTGATATTCCGATGTCACATTTTACTTTTCTCGTTGCCACTTTGTAGTTGAGCTGCTTCTCGTACGATTTTGTTTCGTCTATTTCCCGTTAAATCTTTATTTGCTTTCGAAAATCCAATAATTAGTATTTATTGTTGAATCTCAATTTGATCATTTTAATTTGCGTATGAAATTTTTCACTATTCAAAATATTTGAACTTCTACATATGTATTGTTTTGTTTTGCAATGATTCTTCTACATATGTAGAAGAATCATTGCAAAACAAAACAATACATATGTAGAAGTTCAAATATTTTGAATAGTGAAAAATTTCATACGCAAATTAAAATGATCAAATTGAGATTCAACAATAAATACTAATTATTGGATTTTCGAAAGCAAATAAAGATTTAACGGGAAATAGACGAAACAAAATCGTACGAGAAGCAGCTCAACTACAAAGTGGCAACGAGAAAAGTAAAATGTGACATCGGAATATCACCTACGCCAGTCTAATTATGTGACAACAGTTCGGTAATGGTAAACCGGTCGGATTGACCTCGCAGTCAACGGCTCCGCCGGGCGGCGGCTGCTCACCTCCACGTCGTTGTGGTGCGGCTCGGCGGCGCGCGGCCGCTTGCGCGCGCGCGGCTCCGCCTCCACGCTCGTCTGGGTTTTCTTTGGCTGGAACTGGAACCGGGCCAATTCGTCGCATTCAACACATTCGTCGCGCTCATCGATCATTATCTGTCAGTGTATGTGTAGTCGTATGGTGATAGAATTAAACGAAATGTTCTTTTTCATATGTAACAGACGGATTTAAAGTCTAGTAGCATTTTGTACCAGTCAACCCTCGGTGATAGTGAAAAATTGAAGTCGACACCATAAATACGAGAGAACAAAAAGAAATGAAAGAGAACCTTTAACGCGAATAAATAGAAACAAGCGTGTAGGGTGCACGCGCGCAAGTGTGCGTGCACGTGTGCGTGTGTGTGTGCGTGTGCGTGCGTGCGCGCACCTGCAGCTCGGGCGGCAGGAAGACGCGCGTGTTGGCGAAGAAGTCCGGCTGCGGCGCGAAGTACATCGCGGGGATGCGCGCGTCGGCCGGGAACTCGCGCAGCTCGAAGCTGCCCGAGCGCGCCCACAGCACCGTCATGGCCAGGTCGCACGTCACCCACAGCTTCTGCGCAGCGCACCGCTCACTCTCGCACTCCACACTCTACTCGCTCGCTCAAACGTCTACCTAACATCGTCATCGATGACTACGTTCCCGGTTGCCACAATTTTTTACTTGAACGATCGCTCATTCGTTCACAGATTCACTTGTTCATACAAAAAATCTGCCAGTGTCGCATTACAAAATGATATAGATCAAACGTTAATCTTATTAAACAAACGGACATTCCACTTCAGTGCACCCCCCGTAAATTCGGAAACCTGAGTTTATATATTAAACTGATACCATTTTCCGTTATAGTCATTCATTCACTCAGCGAAAATCCATCACTCACAAAATTAAAGGAGTCGTCCGCCTCGTGGAGGGCGTCCTTGTGGTTCTTCATGCGCTCGATGAGGTTCTTGTAGAAGCCGTAACAGTAGAAGTCGTTGCGGGTGATCAGCGGCTCCAGGATGAACCAGAGGCATTGTTTTACAACCTAACAGACAAAACAATATAAAATATGACAATTTATTCAATTTAACATAGCGCAATATCACGCCTCTGTTGCCACGAAGGTTTAAGTAGAGTAGCGTGGTAGTCCAACATTTAATCGGTTATGTTACATTTTTCATATAATTAGGGGTGATGTTATTCTCATACACCAAGCACAAATACAGGCTCTGAGCTACCATTGGCAGTATCATGTTACATCCCAATCTATATAAGTAAATACGTAAATATGTAATTAATAAGGTTATGTCCCATATTTTCTTTATTTATTTATTATTTAAAAAAAATACAATCTTAATACTTACTTAACAATGATAGAGCATCAACAAAACCGTGACAGTTTATTATATCAATGTAAAAAGTAGTACTTTAGTTGGGTTGGCCATTTCAGGGGTAATATTGTATCGAGCGTGGACCGCCGCGACGCACCTTGAGCTGCGCCACGTTGTCGTAGGCGGTGAAGGCGGGGTCGTGCGCCAGCACGGGGATGGCGAACACCAGCATGTAGTCGGGCAGGATGTGCGGCACCTGCGCCACCGCCTTCTCCACTGCGCCAGGGGACACGGTTACAGCACCCGCCGGGGGGCGGTGCCACACAATCGTGATGTTAAAAGTGACATTTGATACGTATGTACAGATGAGAGTCAAGGAAGCCAACGTTTCGGCGTATTAATAACCAATTTAATCACATTCATTTCTAGGATTTGCTAAAAGATACCGATAAAAATATTGTTTGGATCAACGTACTTTTTATGTCAAAAGGAAATATGTAATTAATGAGTTATCTTTGATTTATCCATAATTATGCTATTATGTTGCGTCAATGTGTAGTTTCAATTAGCAACGGTTGTCCGTGTCAACGTCGGCGTACCCTTGGCGCCCACGGTGATGTTGCGGATGTACTCGCGGCGGCGCACGACGTCGGCCAGCATGTACTGGCGCACGAGCGCGCGCACGCGGCGCTCGGGCTCGCGGCCCGCCAGCGCGTACATGCCCATGAAGTCCAGCGGCAGGCACTTGTTGGGGATGCCCTGCACACCACACCGTCGACATACGACCCTTGGGATTATTCCGAAACATCTACTGCCACATTGACAAACGGAATAGATTTATGCAGTTTTACCAACGGACGTTAATACGCGACTCACGGAATCACATGGGAACACCAGAGAGCTGTAATAAAATAATGTGTCGAATGTTACACACTGACCTTTGAAAGTCCTTTATGTAATTTCGCTGCAAACGATTCTCTCACTTGTGGTACTTCATCCTATAAAACATAATTATTGTTATAACGATCCACATTTGTATAACTATTACAAATCAACGAAAGCTAAAAGAAATCTATTATACAAACTCTACAGCCTCTCTGTTGTAAAACAACACTTATTACACCTGTTTTAAGAATCAACTTATAAAACCGTCTAATCTAACTTGAATAAATAACAAACAATTCAAAAGATAATTCTAAAAATAAATGATCCATTTGTAAAAATATATAGAAACCATCATGATTAAGATAAAAATTCCAAAATAAAACTATTTAAATACAAAACTACACAATATTTTAATATTCCAATTTAATTCATAGAAATATGTATGATTGAATTTGGGTACAAATAATAGTTTATAAAAAATATGTTATAAAAACTCCTTCTTGTTGTAACTACTTAGTATCAGAAAACATTTTGTAAATCACACGACACAAAACAAAGTCATATATCACTCTGAAGATAAACTAAAAGCCTATCAAAATTTTCTATCAGTCCACCCAGGTGACGATGATAAGTGTGATAAGCATGTAATATTAATATCGATATAGCAGCTAAGAAGAAGAGGGCGGGTACTGACGATCATGAGGTGCGACAGGTTGTAGAACTGCTCGGCCGTGAACTGGTCGCCCACGCCCTTCTGCTCGCAGATCTTCAGCATGGCCGCGCCCGCCGCCAGCCGCAGGTGCGCCATCTCCGCGCGCGACAGCTGCCCTTGCTGCGCACACACCCCTACAGAGCTACTCGGCTACTGCGCACTTTATACATGGAGCCCAGCTGTGGGATCCCTTGTTTAGTCGGCCTGAGCCCCCGGTCACACATCCCCATGTTACACATTGCACAAGCGAACCATTCATATATGCATACATATTACAGAAATTGTGTGTAGTTGGTCACATTGGGGATATTAAATGTAAATTTGTAATTTAATGTCTCCCCTACTACAGGTAATAAAAACTAACCAGTGGAGTTCTCACAACTATGTTACAAATATGAATTATGTGAAAATATTTGATTTTTTTGACAGTATTACTTCAAATTGAAAGCCCTGAAGTGAGAGCACCTGTTGAGTCTATATCATTAATAACAAAAATATCCATTCAAATACTAGTCTTAGACATAAGATGAAATGCAAACAAATTTTATTTGAATAACTTACAAGCTTGTAAGTCATAATCCTTCCCAGCTTATGTAGTCATTTTCAATATGTCACAACAGCCGTATAGTACTTAAATTACAAACCAATACCCCTAATGTCACTGGCTACAGTTTCACAGTATCTAAACACTTCCAGCAGCACACAGAACAGTTGCGCTTCATCGTATTACAATTTAACTTCATCATAACAGATATCAACCTCATCAATCAACCAATCATGGCAACATTGTCGATAAATCCTTATGTATTTCAGTACAATTGCAGAGTGCGGCGCTCGAGATGGAGCCGGCCGGCCCGCGCACCTGCAGCAGGTCGCCCTTGTGCACGACGAAGGCGTTGAGCATGCGGAAGGTCTTCTGCGCGGAGAGCTCGTCGCGCTTGAGCCCGAGCAGCCAGCGCGCCATGCACTTGAGCCCCTCCAGCTTGCAGCGCGTCTCCTCGGGCAGCTGCGCCTCGTCGCACCAGTCGGCGCCGGGCGCGCCGCCGCCGCCGCCCTCGCGCACCAGCAGCTCCTTCACTATCTGCGCCCGCCGACCACGTGCTCAACGAGTCTTCTATACGTCTAAGTTACCCCATTGTCATATTAACTGATGAAACTAGCCTCAACCCCTTTACGACTCCAGTGCTGTACACGACCTACTTACCATTAAGTAGAAGTTAAGAGATCTATTATACAGTGGGTGGCCAAATTATTAGGGACACACGTTTCTTTGTATTTAAAAAATACGTAACATCAAGCCTGAAGTCCCGAACAGGTAGTCAGAGGAATGTAGAACATTCCCAAATTAAATTTGTATTTTAAACTCCGAGTTATTGTTTGTATTATATTAATTCTTATATTTATATTTCATATGAAACAGTGTATGTTTAACAAACTAAATCAATAACTTAATAATAGAAAATATATATAACTTAAAAAAAAAAATGTTCATAGGAAAAAAACTTTACCCTTATATTTTAATATTTACTACTGCAACCTTTCATTGATTGAAACTCTCATCAGAGAATGGCATCACAACCCAAAAATCAGACAAAATGCAAATATTTGCATAGAAAGTATGCCTCGATGACAGCATATCTAAATGCTGCAAAAGGTGGCATTACTAAATATTAAAATATAAGGATAGTTTTTATCCCATGAATATTCTTTTTTAAGTTAAACAAATATTTTTTTGTTATCTAGCTATTGTTACAGTTTCTTAAACATACAGTCTCATACAAAAATATATTATATATATAAGAACGAATGTAAAACAAAGAATACTGACTTATCCGCAAACAGATCGCAATTAGGCGATGAGTCTAGGAGAACATTAGGCGCAGTGACAGTTTGGGTTATTGAGAAAACTCTATGTAATAGCACTAACTTTTCTGGAAACAATGTTCTTGATGTGTACAGGGAAGTTCTCGGGCAGGTTGTGGGCGATGTGGCCCAGCGTCACGATGGCCGTGCGGTAGTGCTCCGAGTGGGGGTTCAGCGTTGCCCTCAGCGTGTCTAAGATCTCCGTGAAGATCTGCGTCCTCTGCTCTGGCACATTGACGAATAGACATCTGAGAAAACATGCGTTGCTTTAGATCATAGTGATAATAATGAACCTTAGCGTATGTCCTCCTGTGTTTCAGCCTTTCATAATTACAACTCTGAAATAATTTACACGTACCTGACAGCGTTTTTAGCTTGTTTCGGCGTTCCGACCTCAGCGTAGGCTTTGCAAAGTGTTATCAATTTTGGAAATAATGATGGGCACGCTTCACCTGTTAAAAAACATATACCAATGTTAGATTAAAAAAAAACTATTCTCAAGTAATGATTTAATAAAATCTTTCGTTGTCGTTAAACTCGTTAAATTATACGAGTTTTAAACTTCAAAAATGACACTTAAAGATATATAAAAAAATATAGTGTATGTATTTCAATATGCAAGAGCTCTGTCTGTGTCGCTGGACTTTAGAACAACTTGTGTTCGGATGTGGTGCCATACTTTATTTATGTCTACTGGTACTTAGTCTCTTATGTCTACGAAAAGTTTTGTTTCACCGTAACCCTTAACTTGAGCAAATTCCAATTATATTAATAAAAAAAACCTTTATTCCATTCCTCAAGGAAAAGAACAAATTAATGGTTGATATTACATTATTAACTCTATGAATGTAAGAAATAAAACTCTATGAATGATAAGCATCGCTACCAATATTAAATGTCCCTTTTATGTTAAACGTAACATCACGCCTGTAATCCCCGAAGAGGTAGGCAGAGGAGTGTAGAATACTCCCACGTTTCACCAGTTA